>RPFO01000123.1:955409-1115409 GCA_009746045.1 Mesostigma viride
GCGATGGAGCACAACTATAAAACGGAAAGCCGCATTCAAATTCGCCTAGCCCACGGGTCACAATGGCCGACAGGTAGATGCAGAGCCCCAGCGTGTCGCAGACAGTAATCACTACCGTAGGCCGCGGTGCCGCACCTCGGCGCAGGTTTTTTCAGCTGTGCATGGAGAAAAAAACGTGTCTCAATCCAGGAACCCCGTCGGTTCATGTCATGCAGCCTAGAAAACTGGAGCGATGGAGCCACAACTATAAACGGGAAAGCCGCATTCAAATTCGCCTAGCCCACGGGTCACAATTGGCCGACAGGTAGATGCAGCCAGCCCCAGGCGTGTCGCAGACAGTAATCACTACCGTAGGCCGCGGTGCCGCACCTCGGCGCAGGTTTTTTCAGCTGTGCATGGAGAAAAAAAACGTGTCTCAATCCAGGAACCCCCGTCGGTTCATGTCATGCAGCCTAGAAAACTGGAGCGATGGAGCCACAACTAACGGGAAAGCCGCATTCAAATTCGCCTAGCCCACGGGTCACAATTGGCCGACAGGTAGATGCAGCCAGCCCCAGGCGTGTCGCAGACAGTAATCACTACCGTAGGCCGCGGTGCCGCACCTCGGCGCAGGTTTTTTCAGCTGTGCATGGAGAAAAAAACGTGTCTCAATCCAGGAACCCCCGTCGGTTCATGTCATGCAGCCTAGAAAACTGGAGCGATGGAGCCACAACTATAAACGGGAAAGCCGCATTCAAATTCGCCTAGCCCACGGGTCACAATTGGCCGACAGGTAGATGCAGCCAGCCCCAGGCGTGTCGCAGACAGTAATCACTTCCGTAGGCCGCGGTGCCGCACCTCGGCGCAGGTTTTTTCAGCTGTGCATGGAGAAAAAAACGTGTCTCAATCCAGGAACCCCCGTCGGTTCATGTCATGCAGCCTAGAAAACTGGAGCGATGGAGCCACAACTATAAACGGGAAAGCCGCATTCAAATTCGCCTAGCCCACGGGTCACAATTGGCCGACAGGTAGATGCAGCCAGCCCCAGGCGTGTCGCAGACAGTAATCACTACCGTAGGCCGCGGTGCCGCACCTCGGCGCAGGTTTTTTCAGCTGTGCATGGAGAAAAAAACGTGTCTCAATCCAGGAACCCCCGTCGGTTCATGTCATGCAGCCTAGAAAACTGGAGCGATGGAGCCACAACTAACGGGAAAGCCGCATTCAAATTCGCCTAGCCCACGGGTCACAATTGGCCGACAGGTAGATGCAGCCAGCCCCAGGCGTGTCGCAGACAGTAATCACTACCGTAGGCCGCGGTGCCGCACCTCGGCGCAGGTTTTTTCAGCTGTGCATGGAGAAAAAAACGTGTCTCAATCCAGGAACCCCCGTCGGTTCATGTCATGCAGCCTAGAAAACTGGAGCGATGGAGCCACAACTAACGGGAAAGCCGCATTCAAATTCGCCTAGCCCACGGGTCACAATTGGCCGACAGGTAGATGCAGCCAGCCCCAGGCGTGTCGCAGACAGTAATCACTACCGTAGGCCGCGGTGCCGCACCTCGGCGCAGGTTTTTTCAGCTGTGCATGGAGAAAAAAACGTGTCTCAATCCAGGAACCCCCGTCGGTTCATGTCATGCAGCCTAGAAAACTGGAGCGATGGAGCCACAACTATAAACGGGAAAGCCGCATTCAAATTCGCCTAGCCCACGGGTCACAATTGGCCGACAGGTAGATGCAGCCAGCCCCAGGCGTGTCGCAGACAGTAATCACTACCGTAGGCCGCGGTGCCAGTTAAGCTTTCTTCGCACACGCAATGTGAAGGATATGGTTGCAATGCAGCAATGTGTGAATATGGTTGGAAACGGAGCTTTGTTAAATCGGATAATGTTTACAGCGCTCAACACTTGAGGCTTGCACACGAGCTTGCCAAGTCAAGGCACAACACGTGAGGCGGGCTCGCAAGAGATATCCATTTGGCACTGGCCTATTGTTTATATACTTGTGCACTGTGCTTGCTAGTCCTGAGCAGCCTAGGAGGCCTGCTCAGTAATAACACCCCCGGTACAGTATTCACTACCTGTACAGCGCCCAGCTTCTATACAGTAGGTCTGCCATACAGGCACAGTGACCACAGAGTACAGTCACCACAGTGATTATTGCATCTGCACCTAGAAGTCCAGGACTAAGCCTGCGGTACCAACAGACCACAGGTTAAGGTTCCTATTTCCTGCGTACGACGTATTAATCCAATACCGTCGTAGGTACAGCACCTAATTCCTGTCAGCCCAGGAATTACTGTCGACCCCATATGTCGTCGGCAAATATTCACGTCCGACTTAGAAGAACAGCCGGCTCGCGCTCGCGCGCGACCGGGAAGTCGGAACGCCATAACTTTCTTGATACTTGTCGGAATGAACTCGTTCCGGTGCCGCTGGAATCGCAGAGATATGCCGAATCAGGATCACACCAATGCGCTTGGCGTTAACTCCAATCCTTTCTTTTCTTGAGCTGTAGCAGCTCACACAAGTCTACATACAAACACACACAATGGGTACTGGATATCCTCCCCAGACTACAAGTCACAACCCGCTGGGCATGACAGTCAGCTTGGATTCCTTATTATATGTACATAGCACCCATACTGGCTCAGGAGCACAAACAAATTACAATGAGTCCCTATCCCTTCACGGGAGGCTCGTTGTGTTACCCATGTACAAGAGGTTGGCCAACTGTGGCAGCCCATAGGTGTTCAGTTAAGAACTTGAGAAGTATGTACAACCTTCAGGACCTTAGGCGAAACCCCACAGATCACCCACAACAGCTCATCAGAAAACATTGCTGACCCCCAGACGGGAGTCGGCGCCGGTCTGCTGCCCCTTATCGAACCAGACACCACATCTACGCGAAGCACATGCAAAACACAAGCTCCTCTACTCGTTCCAACCGTGGAAAATCAGGGGACCTGTCGCCACCTCACCAGCATGGTGGATGGGTCAGCCAGTCCGTGAAACTCCGCCTTAAGACGGCACCAGGGAATCGAACCCCGCCCACAAACCACAGATCTGGGGAAACCTCAGACTGAGATGAAAACCCCAGATAGACATCTCTCCATCAGAGACAATGTCAGACATTCCCACACCAGAGACATGTCTCACCCCTCAAGGTGTGCTCAGGATTATGTACAATCAAGCTCCCAGCCTGATATCCAGAGTCTTAAGCACCCAGCTCTCAGCTTTTAGACAGATAGACCGACTTGACAGTCAGCATTCATGAGCTTCCTCAGTACATTGTACTGGGCTGGGGCCTTGTGTGGCAGCTTTGTCAATGCATCAGCAGGGTTCTCCTCGCCAGGGATATGCTTCAAGTCAACCAAACTGGCCAACTCCTTCAGCAACAAATAATCCAGGTCCCGGCTCCTGGCCAGCTGCTTGTGAACAAACTGGACCATACCCATGCTGTCTGTTAGCAACAACGTCTCCATCTGCAAGGTCCAAGGGGTAACTGAAGCCAGCTCCAGCATTAACTCCTTTATGTACAGGCTGGACTGGATCCCCTCACATATGGCCCTGCATTCTGCCACATCTGAACTGATACAGACCCTCTTCTGCAGTCTGCTGTACCAGCTGAACAAACTTGCCCTGCTCTGATAAAAAGCAAACAGAGCAGCAGATCTCCCCCTGACCTTGGTAACCTGGCGAGCATCCATGGAACTGTCAACAAAGATCTCCAAGGTGATAGGCTGGGCAAAGTCAATCCCAGACAAGATCAGATCAGGGGTACTCTCCACCAACCGGGCTATGACTCGAGGCTTCTCATCCTCAAGCACCTCATCAGGCATTCTGCTATGGACCATCAAAGACGGACCACAGATGCTGGCAAACCAGGCCCACATGCCTCTCAACTCAGGTCCTGCAGCCTGGGTGATCTTCTCTGGCAAGGCCTTCACAATGGTCTGTTTATAATCTCCTCCAGCCTGAAGCCTGATACTCCACTCCCCGTCCCTCCTGAACAGGGTAGCCTGCATTCCACAGAACACTACAGGCTTGTTGGGCTCCTGCCACAGCTCCTTGCCCAGTGAAAACTTGCCACTGATGACAGGAATATACTTCTTCAGCCAGGTTGTGGGGGCTAGCAAATGCAGATCATCTCCATGCAAACTAGCATACACTGGCAGACCCTCCCATTGGGCCAGCAGCAAACAGGGATCAACTGAAGACACTCTCAAGCCACACTCACTGATCAGAGCTTCCTGCAGCGTGAGTCTCCAGATGATTGGGCTCGACCTGAGTCCTTCCAGGCCCTTCAGAATAACCAGGAATTGTTGATGCAGCTCCAGCTTCCAGATGGCAGGCACCTCAACACAGTAAGGCTCATCCTGCTTCCACACCCTCCTGGCCACTTCTGGATCAGATTTTAAAAATGCCCTCTTGAAGTCCAGCAGCACTGATGACATAGCTGCCCCCCTGTTCAGCAACCCCACGTAGAGACATAGCAAAATTCTCCATGTGTCGTGTAGCATCCCTGGCGTGTATAGCTCCTCTCCTGGCAGACTCCCCGTGCCGTGATACTCATTCAGGACAGGCCTGACATGGGGCACTGATACCTCATCCACAACCTTCCTCTTCAGCACAAATCTCAAAGCAAGCTTCCTTGATGCTGGGGGACGTCTGTCTGTTGGTGCAGCACACTCAAACTGCAGCCACTCCTCCAATGCCTTGGAGAAGGCGAGCTTCCAAGCCTCAAACAAAGTAGGCGAGCTCATCTCTTGGACCAGCTGGTCATATGTCAAAGGAGAGTGTGCAGCAAGGCTCCTGTGAGTTATGCCAATACTGCTGGGGTGCAACACAGCTGGAATAACCAAACTGGCCGCTGGGGGCACCTCCCCTTCATCCCATTTTACACCCTTGACCGGCTTGGCCCTGCACCTGACTGGAAATGTTGTCCTGAAATTTTCTAGGGGAATCATCCCCCAGCCATCTCTTCTCAGAGCTGTAGCTCTGATAGAAATTCCAGGATTGCCCAGAAAATTCTGACCCAAAATCACAGGGCCATCATAGTCCTCTAGGACAAGGAAGGTCACATCCACACCCATGACAGGGGCATTAACCTCTCCCAACACCCTTAGATGCGTCCTACCACTGAAATCAGACACCCAGGGGCAACTTGGTTCTCCGACCAGCAGTTCTCCTGTATGCTGAGGTCCCATGACAGAAACCTGCGCATTGGTATCTATCTCCATGGCAGCTACCTCAGGTTCATCCAACTGGACAAGCTTGGACACCTTAGGCTCCTTCTTGGCTCTTTGCAAAGCCTGTACAATATCTGATAGACGCACACCCCTAGGCCTGGTGTCGGGCCGTTCCGGAGGTGCAGCCTGTCCGCCTGCTTGCCCAACCACCGTATGTGAAGGTACCCCAGGGGCCGGGCCAGGGTCACCCTGAGGGCTCGATACAGCTGTAGCACCCTGATCAGGAAGCTCCACGTCACCCCCGCCTTGTACACCAGCGGGCACCTGGAAGAGGTCTCCTTGATTACCTCCCCGGGGACGGATCTTTGACCAGGACAGACGGTGCACTGCTTGGGAGCCATCAATGGCCACCCAGCACTTATGGCCAGCGGCTTCTACTCGGGTCACCACCCCATCATGCCAGCTGCCACGTTTCCCTGGAAAGCTTGGTTCCTTCCACACAACAACCTGTTGTCCAACGTTAGGTTCTAGGACACTCCAGCCCTTGTCTTTCTGCCTCAGCTTGAGGAACTTGGCCTCTAGCTTCTCCTTCCATGCCTGCTCAGCATCAGCTGGCAGCATCCTGGTATGCAGCATAAGAGGATTGATGGCAATGTCACCAAAGAACATGGGAGTCCTCAGGTTCAGCCTGTCCTCCACAGAACGTAGCCATGCAGATGTCACAATGGCAGATGACGTCCTTGGAATCCTCTCCACCAGCAGCACAGTCTTGATCTCTTGGATGGCTCTCTCCACCACCCCTTGCTGGCCGACAGGTAGATGCAGCCAGCCCCAGGCGTGTCGCAGACAGTAATCACTACCGTAGGCCGCGGTGCCGCACCTCGGCGCAGGTTTTTTCAGCTGTGCATGGAGAAAAAAACGTGTCTCAATCCAGGAACCCCCGTCGGTTCATGTCATGCAGCCTAGAAAACTGGAGCGATGGAGCCACAACTAACGGGAAAGCCGCATTCAAATTCGCCTAGCCCACGGGTCACAATTGGCCGACAGGTAGATGCAGCCAGCCCCAGGCGTGTCGCAGACAGTAATCACTACCGTATAGGCCGCGGTGCCGCACCTCGGCGCAGGTTTTTTCAGCTGTGCATGGAGAAAAAAACGTGTCTCAATCCAGGAACCCCCGTCGGTTCATGTCATGCAGCCTAGAAAACTGGAGCGATGGAGCCACAACTATAAACGGGAAAGCCGCATTCAAATTCGCCTAGCCCACGGGTCACAATTGGCCGACAGGTAGATGCAGCCAGCCCCAGGCGTGTCGCAGACAGTAATCACTACCGTAGGCCGCGGTGCCGCACCTCGGCGCAGGTTTTTTCAGCTGTGCATGGAGAAAAAAACGTGTCTCAATCCAGGAACCCCCGTCGGTTCATGTCATGCAGCCTAGAAAACTGGAGCGATGGAGCCACAACTAACGGGAAAGCCGCATTCAAATTCGCCTAGCCCACGGGTCACAATTGGCCGACAGGTAGATGCAGCCAGCCCCAGGCGTGTCGCAGACAGTAATCACTACCGTAGGCCGCGGTGCCGCACCTCGGCGCAGGTTTTTTCAGCTGTGCATGGAGAAAAAAACGTGTCTCAATCCAGGAACCCCCGTCGGTTCATGTCATGCAGCCTAGAAAACTGGAGCGATGGAGCCACAACTAACGGGAAAGCCGCATTCAAATTCGCCTAGCCCACGGGTCACAATTGGCCGACAGGTAGATGCAGCCAGCCCCAGGCGTGTCGCAGACAGTAATCACTACCGTAGGCCGCGGTGCCGCACCTCGGCGCAGGTTTTTTCAGCTGTGCATGGAGAAAAAAACGTGTCTCAATCCAGGAACCCCCGTCGGTTCATGTCATGCAGCCTAGAAAACTGGAGCGATGGAGCCACAACTAACGGGAAAGCCGCATTCAAATTCGCCTAGCCCACGGGTCACAATTGGCCGACAGGTAGATGCAGCCAGCCCCAGGCGTGTCGCAGACAGTAATCACTACCGTAGGCCGCGGTGCCGCACCTCGGCGCAGGTTTTTTCAGCTGTGCATGGAGAAAAAAACGTGTCTCAATCCAGGAACCCCCGTCGGTTCATGTCATGCAGCCTAGAAAACTGGAGCGATGGAGCCACAACTAACGGGAAAGCCGCATTCAAATTCGCCTAGCCCACGGGTCACAATTGGCCGACAGGTAGATGCAGCCAGCCCCAGGCGTGTCGCAGACAGTAATCACTACCGTAGGCCGCGGTGCCGCACCTCGGCGCAGGTTTTTTCAGCTGTGCATGGAGAAAAAAACGTGTCTCAATCCAGGAACCCCCGTCGGTTCATGTCATGCAGCCTAGAAAACTGGAGCGATGGAGCCACAACTAACGGGAAAGCCGCATTCAAATTCGCCTAGCCCACGGGTCACAATTGGCCGACAGGTAGATGCAGCCAGCCCCAGGCGTGTCGCAGACAGTAATCACTACCGTAGGCCGCGGTGCCGCACCTCGGCGCAGGTTTTTTCAGCTGTGCATGGAGAAAAAAACGTGTCTCAATCCAGGAACCCCCGTCGGTTCATGTCATGCAGCCTAGAAAACTGGAGCGATGGAGCCACAACTAACGGGAAAGCCGCATTCAAATTCGCCTAGCCCACGGGTCACAATTGGCCGACAGGTAGATGCAGCCAGCCCCAGGCGTGTCGCAGACAGTAATCACTACCGTAGGCCGCGGTGCCGCACCTCGGCGCAGGTTTTTTCAGCTGTGCATGGAGAAAAAAACGTGTCTCAATCCAGGAACCCCCGTCGGTTCATGTCATGCAGCCTAGAAAACTGGAGCGATGGAGCCACAACTAACGGGAAAGCCGCATTCAAATTCGCCTAGCCCACGGGTCACAATTGGCCGACAGGTAGATGCAGCCAGCCCCAGGCGTGTCGCAGACAGTAATCACTACCGTAGGCCGCGGTGCCGCACCTCGGCGCAGGTTTTTTCAGCTGTGCATGGAGAAAAAAACGTGTCTCAATCCAGGAACCCCCGTCGGTTCATGTCATGCAGCCTAGAAAACTGGAGCGATGGAGCCACAACTAACGGGAAAGCCGCATTCAAATTCGCCTAGCCCACGGGTCACAATTGGCCGACAGGTAGATGCAGCCAGCCCCAGGCGTGTCGCAGACAGTAATCACTACCGTAGGCCGCGGTGCCGCACCTCGGCGCAGGTTTTTTCAGCTGTGCATGGAGAAAAAAACGTGTCTCAATCCAGGAACCCCCGTCGGTTCATGTCATGCAGCCTAGAAAACTGGAGCGATGGAGCCACAACTAACGGGAAAGCCGCATTCAAATTCGCCTAGCCCACGGGTCACAATTGGCCGACAGGTAGATGCAGCCAGCCCCAGGCGTGTCGCAGACAGTAATCACTACCGTAGGCCGCGGTGCCGCACCTCGGCGCAGGTTTTTTCAGCTGTGCATGGAGAAAAAAACGTGTCTCAATCCAGGAACCCCCGTCGGTTCATGTCATGCAGCCTAGAAAACTGGAGCGATGGAGCCACAACTAACGGGAAAGCCGCATTCAAATTCGCCTAGCCCACGGGTCACAATTGGCCGACAGGTAGATGCAGCCAGCCCCAGGCGTGTCGCAGACAGTAATCACTACCGTAGGCCGCGGTGCCGCACCTCGGCGCAGGTTTTTTCAGCTGTGCATGGAGAAAAAAACGTGTCTCAATCCAGGAACCCCCGTCGGTTCATGTCATGCAGCCTAGAAAACTGGAGCGATGGAGCCACAACTAACGGGAAAGCCGCATTCAAATTCGCCTAGCCCACGGGTCACAATTGGCCGACAGGTAGATGCAGCCAGCCCCAGGCGTGTCGCAGACAGTAATCACTACCGTAGGCCGCGGTGCCGCACCTCGGCGCAGGTTTTTTCAGCTGTGCATGGAGAAAAAAACGTGTCTCAATCCAGGAACCCCCGTCGGTTCATGTCATGCAGCCTAGAAAACTGGAGCGATGGAGCCACAACTAACGGGAAAGCCGCATTCAAATTCGCCTAGCCCACGGGTCACAATTGGCCGACAGGTAGATGCAGCCAGCCCCAGGCGTGTCGCAGACAGTAATCACTACCGTAGGCCGCGGTGCCGCACCTCGGCGCAGGTTTTTTCAGCTGTGCATGGAGAAAAAAACGTGTCTCAATCCAGGAACCCCCGTCGGTTCATGTCATGCAGCCTAGAAAACTGGAGCGATGGAGCCACAACTAACGGGAAAGCCGCATTCAAATTCGCCTAGCCCACGGGTCACAATTGGCCGACAGGTAGATGCAGCCAGCCCCAGGCGTGTCGCAGACAGTAATCACTACCGTAGGCCGCGGTGCCGCACCTCGGCGCAGGTTTTTTCAGCTGTGCATGGAGAAAAAAACGTGTCTCAATCCAGGAACCCCCGTCGGTTCATGTCATGCAGCCTAGAAAACTGGAGCGATGGAGCCACAACTAACGGGAAAGCCGCATTCAAATTCGCCTAGCCCACGGGTCACAATTGGCCGACAGGTAGATGCAGCCAGCCCCAGGCGTGTCGCAGACAGTAATCACTACCGTAGGCCGCGGTGCCGCACCTCGGCGCAGGTTTTTTCAGCTGTGCATGGAGAAAAAAACGTGTCTCAATCCAGGAACCCCCGTCGGTTCATGTCATGCAGCCTAGAAAACTGGAGCGATGGAGCCACAACTAACGGGAAAGCCGCATTCAAATTCGCCTAGCCCACGGGTCACAATTGGCCGACAGGTAGATGCAGCCAGCCCCAGGCGTGTCGCAGACAGTAATCACTACCGTAGGCCGCGGTGCCGCACCTCGGCGCAGGTTTTTTCAGCTGTGCATGGAGAAAAAAACGTGTCTCAATCCAGGAACCCCCGTCGGTTCATGTCATGCAGCCTAGAAAACTGGAGCGATGGAGCCACAACTAACGGGAAAGCCGCATTCAAATTCGCCTAGCCCACGGGTCACAATTGGCCGACAGGTAGATGCAGCCAGCCCCAGGCGTGTCGCAGACAGTAATCACTACAGTACCAACCCGCGGTAACGCAACTAGTTACGCAACTAATCAAAAAAAATTAAATGACGTATTTATATGAAGGAAGTGTAGGGCTACCCAACGCCACCTTCCGTTGCGTAAAAGCTTATGTCTACAGAAAGATACGGGGTCAGGAAGAATCGCCATAGCCAGTTCCGCAAAAGGCACTCACCGATTTTGCGGTTCCGCAACGAGGGAGAAACGCAACAAACATGGGGTACCCTCGATGTAGGGGCCAATAATGAACTGACGCGTTGCGGTTAAAAAGGATGCGGCGGAAGTCAGAAGTCTGAAATTGATCGATCCTCAGTTATTACGTCTGGCTTCCTCGTATTTACGAAAGGTGCGTAAGGGCTGCCACCGGTACGTACAGTACGTAGTACCAGGTCCGCCATGGCATATCGACGTGTTAAAATTTGGCATACACGCCAAAATTAATTTTGCCCGACAGGCTCATGAAATATAATGTGTTCGCTTGGACTGTTTATATGTACTGAAAGCATAGCATCATTGACGATGGCTTGTGCGAAATCCTCACATTAATATGTAAAGTACTAATCGTGGATCGGACGTGCATAACGTCGCTCCACACGTAAGCCAGCCATAATTTCAATGCACAAGGATACACATTTCCATCACCATTCATCTTCATCATCCTGAACGACTCGAAAACGCGGAAAAGATAACGGCAGGCTCGAGCTACCATGGTCCGGATTCTCCCGATTTCTGGCCTGCGCTGGTTGTCTCTTTGATAACGTGCATGTACCAAAAAATTTGTGGGCGCGGTGTACGTATTTTTCACACTTGATCATCGTGAACCGGCGTGTACCCTCGTCCGGCGCACGCATTACATACTACATACACGTGTACGTACGACAGGACAACAGCTATCTATCAATGATGATAGATAGCTGTTTGTCCTGTCGGTCATTGATAGATAGCTGTTGTCCTGTCGGAGATAGTACAACAATTACAATACATCATCACTTGATCTTAGCTTGCAATTTATAAACATTAAATCATCATTTTTAAAAGGAACAAATATAATTGATCATCCACAAGTCCGCCTGTAAGTGGGTGCACACGGGTGTACACTACGGGTGTACACAGGTGTACACGCCGGGTGTATTATGTAGTAGAAACAGCCCGGTACATGCTCTACTACCAGTCTGCCACACGCTAAGTGTCGTTGGTATGTAGCTAGTGGCGTGACCCACAACGTCGTTGTGGGTCACGCTCCACTTCGGTCTACTGCCACACGCCGTGTCGGCGCTTGGTATCTACATCTATGTGGTGGCGTGACCCACAACGTCGTTGTGGGTCACGCTCCACTTCGGTCTATGTACTGCCATGCCACACGCTAAGTGTCGGCGCTTGGTATGTAAGCTTATCTTACTGTATTTAGTCATTTTAGTGGCGTGATCCACAACGAAGCCGATACATGTGTACCCTCATCTGACACTTATGTACTAATACCGTCTCTGACACATATGTAAGTACTGGAAATGCCGTCTCCCAAGGTACGCAATCTACCGACTTGCGTGCTCAAGGGGCCGGTTTTCCCCCGGGTGCGCACTTCTCAGAATCGCACGACCACACCGCGCGCAACCTGGAGTGTGCGTTTGAAAGAAAACAATGCCATTTCCAAAGGTGTAGGTACGCAATCTATCGACTTTACTAGGGAGTGCGTAACTAGGGAGTGCGCAAGGGGCCGGTTTCCCCCCGGGTGCGCACTTCTCAGAATCGCACAACCACACCGCGCGCAACCTGGAGTGTGCGTTTGAAAGAAAACAATGCCATTTCCAAAGGTGTAGGTACGCAATCTATCGACTTTACTAGGGAGTGCGTAACTAGGGAGTGCGCAAGGGGCCGGTTTCCCCCCGGGTGCGCACTTCTCAGAATCGCACGACCACACCGTGCAACCTGAAGTGCGTGAATTGGCACCGTGCGCGTTTCGGAAATGCACGACTTAGCCATGGCGGCTTTGCACCCGTGCTTGCAATTTACTGTACGTTTGCGGACGAATTTCCCGGCCAAACTCAGGAAATAGAGCTTATACGTCCCAAATATGATTCGGATCAATTTTTAGCTCGCGGGGATGCGATTTACCACGTGCCGTCAGTGTTCTTGCTGGGAAAAACTGCGATCAGGCAGGTTCGACGGAATTGATTACTACAAGTGCTTTACGGCGCAACCCGGCGGGTGTCTAGGTTTATTTAATTACTTGTTATCATGCATCGTCGTTGAATATAGGCAGCGGCAGTAAAGATGTGACGATTTTGACCACCCTGTCACATCACAGCTTGTGTGCCGCAAAGTGCCGCTTTTGCGGGCACTGCCTGGGCCAAGGTAACGTTAGCCATGCAAGGTATGGCTGGTTTATCGTTCCCCCATGGTTTCCTGACGTTTGTAAATGAATTTAATCTTGTGAGGCGTTGTCACTTTTCAGCCTTGATGATCTTTCTCGACCGTTGCCTGGCCCTCTCTAAAGCCCTCTTTTTTTACCATGCAAATGCCACACCATGGTGTGGTAGTGCATGTTTCTAACGCTAAATGCGTTGAATAACATTCATAGATGTTATTTATTCTTTTGCTACGTTCATATTGCGTGATTGTTTGGCCATGGGCTGCTTCAAGGGTGCTTTCAAGCTTATACGGGTGATAGAAAATCTTGGTGACAAACCATGGGCATAATGTGCCAGTCAGTATGCTGGCCATGTCATGTCAAAATAAACAGTTTAGCCAGGAGGAGGAGGATTATAAGATGCTGAGCTGGGCTTACAACTGTTTAGGGTTTAGGGTTGTGATGGTTGGATGGTTGGGGGCTGCAGCTAGCGTGCGTGGATAAATAGTGGTTGGATGGTGAGGATTTGCTGCCATGTGTGCATGGATGGTGGTGGGATGGTGGGGGGTTGCAGCCATGCATGCGTGGATGGTGGTGGGATGGTGGGGGGTGCAGCCATGCGTGCATGGATGGTGGTTGCAACTGCCCATTGTTCATGATCCAAGAAATTTACGGCTAGACTATGCGAAGTTGAATTGAATTATTTAAATTGAATAGAATTGAATTGAACTGAACTGACTTGAATTGACTTGAATTGAATTGACTTGAATTGAATTGACTTGAATTGAATTGAATTGAATTGAATTGAATTGAATTGAATTGAATTGAATTGAATTGAATTGAATTGAATTGAATTGAATTGAATTGAATTGAATTGAATTGAATTGAATTGAATTGAATTGAATTGAATTGAATTGAATTGATTGAATTGAATTGTCAATTGAACTGTCAATTGAGTTGTCAATTGAATTGTCAATTGAGTTGTCAATTGAATTGTCAATTGAATTGTCAATTGAATTGTCAATTCAATTGTCAATTGTCAATTGTCAATTGAACTAAATTTCGTCTCATTTAATCAGTAAGCTTACTTTAATCCATTAATTATAATCCATGACTTAGAAGTATCAAGAAGTCCCTACATCCCCACCATCAAGGACTCCCTACACCCCCATCATCCAACTACCATCCACGCACGCATGGCTGCAACCCCCCACTATCAAACCATCATCCACGCACACATGGCTGCAGCCCACCACCATCAAACAACCATTAATGCATGCATGGCAGCATCCCCCCACCATCCAACCACCATCCACGCATGCATGGCTGCACCCCCCACCATCCAACCACCATCCACGCACACATGGCTGCAACCCCCCATCTTCCAACCACCATCCACGCACACATGGCTGCAACCCCCCACCATCAAACCACCATCGGCACGCATGCATGGCAGCAAAACCTCACCATCCAACCACCATCCACGCATGCATGGCTGAACCCCCCACAATCCAACCACCATCCACGCACAACACATGGCTGCAACCCCCCACCATCCAACCATCATCCACGCACACATGGCTGCAGCCCACCACCATCAAACAACCATTAGTGCATGCATGGCAGCAATCCCTCGCCATCCAACCACCATCCACACACGCATTGCTGCAGCCCCCCACCATTCAAGCACCATCCACGCACATACGCCATCACCTCCTACAGTAATGTCCAACCACCATCCACAAAGCACGGGGCTTATGGATTACAAGGCATTCAGCACGCCTGAATGCATGTAAGGCATGGACCACAAAATTTGCAGATGGCATGCTGAGAAAAGTAAAATCTGATTAAAATGTAGCAATGCCGTTAATAACAGCAATAACGCCTAGAAACTGACCAGTCTTTTGCACGCTTCTTGGAACAAGGACGCCGCCACCAGGCAGGTCAGGTCGGTTTCCTGACTACGCAATATAGACTCTCTAATACAAACTTTAAAAAATAAATGAAGCACGTGCAGCAAAATCAATGTCTTCCTGGCCAGTTCTCGACAATCTTACAAGCACGCCACCGGAAACGTTAGTCAAAATAGCAAAAGCTGCGGGAAATTTGGCGAGGAAACAAAACGGCGAACAAAACGGTAAGAACATCCCGGAGATGACGCTAAAACCAAGCCATAACGGACTGTTCAAGCGCAAACAGATTGGTAGATGAGGTGCAGAAAAAGAGCCTTCCGCAGCAGGCCTGATTACCTGCCTGGCACGCGAGGAAAGCGAGTTAACCATGGCAGGCTGGAATGCGCTTCGCGCAGGCCTGCTTACTTTACCTCCGAAGGAAACCGGAAATGGCCACAAATCAAAGCTAATTCGCTTGATTCCTATTTCCTCACTTTAAACCCCTCCCTTCTGCGTCGTTCAATACCAGGAATCTTGGCTATCACTCTGGCAAGAAGCCAATCTAATATATTCATCGCGGCCAGATTTGCGAATCAGACCCCCTCGCAACCGTGGGTTAAAGAAGGGCAGCGGTCTTTCATACCTAATGCATATTTCGTCAACAAAACATCTTTTGGAGTATCTTTCATACAGCATCGATCTCCATAACTTTTTTGCATTTCGGCCGACAAATTAGGCAAGTTTTCATGGAACGCGCACCGCCATGGCCACCTTCGCACGTATACACTACACAGCCAGGCCCCTTTTACGTTCTGTACTTCTGTAGGTACATTACGTGTTGGGCCGGTGGTCAGCTCGTAACAAGTCAGTCAGTCTGTCTCGTGCGGAACTTCAAGTACGAAATTCGCCACCACTTTGGGCCGTATCGGTCCTTGGTAGTTACGCAACAAACATTCGATCGGTCGCCGTGGAAAGTACCATTGTTGCGTAACTAGTTGCGTTACCGCGGGTTGGTACTGTACCGTAGGCCGCGGTGCCGCACCTCGGCGCAGGTTTTTTCAGCTGTGCATGGAGAAAAAAACGTGTCTCAATCCAGGAACCCCCGTCGGTTCATGTCATGCAGCCTAGAAAACTGGAGCGATGGAGCCACAACTAACGGGAAAGCCGCATTCAAATTCGCCTAGCCCACGGGTCACAATTGGCCGACAGGTAGATGCAGCCAGCCCCAGGCGTGTCGCAGACAGTAATCACTACCGTAGGCCGCGGTGCCGCACCTCGGCGCAGGTTTTTTCAGCTGTGCATGGAGAAAAAAACGTGTCTCAATCCAGGAACCCCCGTCGGTTCATGTCATGCAGCCTAGAAAACTGGAGCGATGGAGCCACAACTATAAACGGGAAAGCCGCATTCAAATTCGCCTAGCCCACGGGTCACAATTGGCCGACAGGTAGATGCAGCCAGCCCCAGGCGTGTCGCAGACAGTAATCACTACCGTAGGCCGCGGTGCCGCACCTCGGCGCAGGTTTTTTCAGCTGTGCATGGAGAAAAAAACGTGTCTCAATCCAGGAACCCCCGTCGGTTCATGTCATGCAGCCTAGAAAACTGGAGCGATGGAGCCACAACTAACGGGAAAGCCGCATTCAAATTCGCCTAGCCCACGGGTCACAATTGGCCGACAGGTAGATGCAGCCAGCCCCAGGCGTGTCGCAGACAGTAATCACTACCGTAGGCCGCGGTGCCGCACCTCGGCGCAGGTTTTTTCAGCTGTGCATGGAGAAAAAAACGTGTCTCAATCCAGGAACCCCCGTCGGTTCATGTCATGCAGCCTAGAAAACTGGAGCGATGGAGCCACAACTAACGGGAAAGCCGCATTCAAATTCGCCTAGCCCACGGGTCACAATTGGCCGACAGGTAGATGCAGCCAGCCCCAGGCGTGTCGCAGACAGTAATCACTACCGTAGGCCGCGGTGCCGCACCTCGGCGCAGGTTTTTTCAGCTGTGCATGGAGAAAAAAACGTGTCTCAATCCAGGAACCCCCGTCGGTTCATGTCATGCAGCCTAGAAAACTGGAGCGATGGAGCCACAACTAACGGGAAAGCCGCATTCAAATTCGCCTAGCCCACGGGTCACAATTGGCCGACAGGTAGATGCAGCCAGCCCCAGGCGTGTCGCAGACAGTAATCACTACCGTAGGCCGCGGTGCCGCACCTCGGCGCAGGTTTTTCAGCTGTGCATGGAGAAAAAAACGTGTCTCAATCCAGGAACCCCCGTCGGTTCATGTCATGCAGCCTAGAAAACTGGAGCGATGGAGCCACAACTAACGGGAAAGCCGCATTCAAATTCGCCTAGCCCACGGGTCACAATTGGCCGACAGGTAGATGCAGCCAGCCCCAGGCGTGTCGCAGACAGTAATCACTACCGTAGGCCGCGGTGCCGCACCTCGGCGCAGGTTTTTTCAGCTGTGCATGGAGAAAAAAACGTGTCTCAATCCAGGAACCCCCGTCGGTTCATGTCATGCAGCCTAGAAAACTGGAGCGATGGAGCCACAACTAACGGGAAAGCCGCATTCAAATTCGCCTAGCCCACGGGTCACAATTGGCCGACAGGTAGATGCAGCCAGCCCCAGGCGTGTCGCAGACAGTAATCACTACCGTAGGCCGCGGTGCCGCACCTCGGCGCAGGTTTTTTCAGCTGTGCATGGAGAAAAAAACGTGTCTCAATCCAGGAACCCCCGTCGGTTCATGTCATGCAGCCTAGAAAACTGGAGCGATGGAGCCACAACTAACGGGAAAGCCGCATTCAAATTCGCCTAGCCCACGGGTCACAATTGGCCGACAGGTAGATGCAGCCAGCCCCAGGCGTGTCGCAGACAGTAATCACTACCGTAGGCCGCGGTGCCGCACCTCGGCGCAGGTTTTTTCAGCTGTGCATGGAGAAAAAAACGTGTCTCAATCCAGGAACCCCCGTCGGTTCATGTCATGCAGCCTAGAAAACTGGAGCGATGGAGCCACAACTAACGGGAAAGCCGCATTCAAATTCGCCTAGCCCACGGGTCACAATTGGCCGACAGGTAGATGCAGCCAGCCCCAGGCGTGTCGCAGACAGTAATCACTACCGTAGGCCGCGGTGCCGCACCTCGGCGCAGGTTTTTTCAGCTGTGCATGGAGAAAAAAACGTGTCTCAATCCAGGAACCCCCGTCGGTTCATGTCATGCAGCCTAGAAAACTGGAGCGATGGAGAGATAATATATATGGTAGCATAACAACACAAAACAGGATGCCAAATGGCATAAAATAGCAAGGGATGCCCAAATGGGCATAAAACACCATAATCATGCAATAAAACAAGAGACCATGCCATATAACACATGCCAAGATGCCGCAAGGGGCCAAAATGTCACTAGCGCACGCGTGGTAGCGCATGACTACCCAAGGGTGTAGCTAACTGTCAAGGCTACCTGGCTATGTGCCAAACTAAGTCAGATTGTGCCTCTGGGTGCGCAGAAACTGCCTCCTACGAGGCCCTGTCAGCTGGGTGCCAGCTGCCAGCGCACGGGTCGTGCGGCCATTGGCCTCAGCCCACGCGCGGCCAGCCGGGCTGCGGGATGACAGGGGCTGCATGGCACGCTGGCGGCGGTCGTCGCCGTCGAGGCCAGCCAGTGGCCCTGCGTGGAACACGTTCCATGCAGCACGCGCCCGCGCACAGTGCCTGGTCGCAGTCCTTGCACCAGAAGTTGGTGCGCTTGCGCTCGGGGATCGTGGCGCACACCACACACTGCGCCGCCTCCGTCCACGGGATGCGCTCGGGTACGAGGTGGGTGCCGCTGAACCGCCCGTCCAGCCCAGGCTGGTGGGCCTCCGCGATGCGGTCGATGTCCAGCCGGGCGCCATGCCACTGATTGTTCACCAGCTGCTGTGAGAGCAAGCTGAGGAACCCCACGTGGGAGAGGCAGTCAGGGCGGTTGGCGCGGGTGAGAGTCTGCAGGATGTAGGCGTTGCCGACCGCGTTGGCCAGGTGCCCCGTGGCGACCCGGTGCCACCACACCCGCGAGACAAGGGCCTTCTGCAGGTCGTAGTTGCTGGCGAGCTGGTCAAACTTGTCCACTGCCTTGTAGCAGCTCCAGTACGCGGGAATGAGCGAGGGGGCATGCAGTGACCATGACGCGCTCGTCGCGGCCGCCATGGCGGCTGACCATCTCCAGTCCTCAAGGGGGATGCCCTTGGCCAGCACCCACACGAGCTTGCGGTCCTGCCACGCGCACAGGGTCAGCCCATCACGGTTGACAGCCCATGCGTAGTCCCCCTGGACTGGCCTGCGGGGCATGCGGCGCTTGACCTCGGCGACGGGGATGCCACGGCGGTTGGGGAGCACCGTGCCCACCACACGGTGGCCCATGCGGTGGCACGTCTCAATCACCTCGCGCCCGGTGTAGAACCGGTCCATGGCCATGTTGACCCCGTGTGGCAGCGTGCTGGCGAGCTCACTCACCACGTGAAAGGTATGGTTGACCTGGGGCAGCTTGTCGTACGTGTTGGCATGGTAGAGGTAGCCGGTGGGCCAGTCGTTCAGGCAATACTGCTTCACGTGGAAGGGGGCAGGCTTGCTCGGGTTGAAGCACCTTATCGGGCACAGCTTGTGCCTGCTGGATGCGATGCTCCTCTCGTCGATGGCGGCCGCGCTGCCTGGGATGAAGTACTTCTTGTAGGCCACGTTCAAGATGTCCTCCAGCCACAAGAACTGCCACAGTCGCCACTCGCGTGTCTGCGTGTTGGCGGGGCGCTGGGCAGAGTCCCGGAAGTGTAGGAAGCGTGTAATTTGCTGAAAGCGCTGAAAGGGCATCACGTGCTGCAGGTTAGCAGCATGAGCAGCACCAAGTGGCTGGCCAGAAAAATAATCAGACCGGGCAGGCATGGCCACGAGTGACATGGTCAAGAGGAGGCCCAGCCACTTGCCCAGCTCGTTCATGGAAAGAGGCGACCACTCCCGTGCCCCAGCAGATGCCGTGCGCTGCTTCTCCTCGGCATAGCGGTTTGTCTCCTTGACAATCCGCTCCAGCACGGGGCCAGGCTGCCAAAACAGCAAGAATAGCTCGAGAGGAGAAAACCTGTAAGGAACCCCCGGGATGTTCTGATACATCGCCTTGCGCTCACCGTCAACCGGCTCAGAATGCCGCGGGCGGGGAAGTGTTGCAGGATCCGGCGTGCCAGTGCCGAACACCCACCCATCGTCGCCATCGTCGCCACCATCGGGAGCATCGTCCCCCGCCTCCTCCGCCTCAGCATCGCTGTCAACGAGCTCGGGAACGACGTCGTCATCGACAGAAGAGTCGCTGGCCTCGGAGTCGGGTTGATCCGGAGGGGGCAGCCGCTGCAGACGCCTCCTTGCAGCAGGCGCGATGGCTGGAGTCTTCCTCGGGTTGCCTGCACGACGCTTGGCACGTTTCTTGACCGGGGAAGTGGAGATATCCTCGCTATCCCCCTCGTCATCCGCCTCGGGCTCCGATGCCGGCTCCGAGGCATCTGGACCGTCACCTGCGCTCCCACCTTCCTGCCCATCGCTGCCTGCATCCCCTTCCTCCTCTACCTCGTCTTCCGCAGGCCTAGAGGTCTCTCCTACCTTCCTGAACTGAAAAATCTGCTCTTTTGTCAACTTATATTTGCATGGATCGTCGACAAATTTGCACCATCCGTGATTCTTATCGCGTGTCACCTCCGCTACATGGCCGTCTATAGACGATAATGCGCATGATTCTCACCATATTCTTGCACTGCCCACGGCTCTCCGAAGAAGGCCGGAGGCACTGCCACCTTAAATCCAAGTTTCAGTCGAAATGTGGCCAGCAGCTGGCCAGTAGGCGACGCCATGTCTGTCGAGGTCAAACGTCGTTTCGTCGTCGTGCACGTCTTTTTGCAAAAAACGCAGATTTTTTTCCCGCCGAAAGTACCCCAGGACCAGGGTACCCCCCTGGGTTTGCCAGATCAGTACTCCCTGGCCAAGTGTCCAAAGTACGGTCTGAAGTGCTCTACGGAAAGCTGAGATCTAGATCTTTCAATCCCGCCAGGTGGCACCATCAAATTATTTTTGGCGCGGCGCCTGCAAGGCGCACAAACTCAGTCCGTTAGAGTGGCGCGAGTTCAACTGGTACCACTAAAACGGACTCAGTACCATTTAAGGGTTAAAAAAGAGAGTTTACTTAAAAAAGAGAGTTTAGCCAAGCCATGCCTATAATGGGTTCCGGCCACGAGGTAGCCATGGCTGTCGGAGCTCATAACTTTCACGTTTGAGCACCGAGATTAGCCGTGAATATCACAATCGCTTCGTCTTTCTACGACGCACATGCTGATATTATTTTCCGACGCTATTACGCAATATATGGCGAATTACAAACGCGCCTCGACGCAACGCAGCCTGGCGGCTGCGCTGACGGCACTGAAAATACGTCTGCAGCTCCGGCTGCAGCTTCGCCATCAGGTCCGGCAGGCGGCGATGACACTAGTCGTGCACTGGTGGTCGTCCAGCAACCTCCCGGGCTTAACGCCTCGCCATCTGCATCGCCTGACCCCAAGCGCACCCGCTCAGCCGACAAAACAGGAGGGTCTTCACGCCCCTCAGAACCGAGCTTTCGGCCCCGGCCTTTCAAGGTCGAAGATGACGACTGGGCCAACCCGTCTCCGACCGATGCTATGCGCTGCATCTTCTTCGGGGATCACGCTTCGCTTTACGACCTGTGCCTCCATCTCCACGACATCAATCGCCTCCTCTGCTCGGACGGCAGCCGCTGGCCCAACATCTACCAGCTGTTCGGCTGCCCCCGCCGCCCCCATCTCCATGGCACGCCGGGTGGTCCCACGCGGAATGGGGTAGATTTTTGCAAGAAAAAAACGCTAATTTCAATCGTCCGAAAACCGGACATTGCGCCGAAATTCTTGCCGAAAATTTGGCAGCCGAGCGAATTTTTCGCCCGACGGACTTTGCGCCGAAATTTTTGTCTGCCGTGCTTCGAACTCAACCGACTCCTGCTGTTGCGTGCACTTTGTCCGATGCCTGCAGGCCACGCACGAATTTTGCGACCGAAATATGACGACTAGACAAGTTTATCGACGACCTACATCGATCTATTGCCACTTTTGAAGTCCTTGGCTTGCTAGCAGCTTTTGATTATCAATGCCGGGAACAAAATTGCCGAAATTTTTTATTGAATCAGTACATATATGTGCACATGTCCGTAATTTTATCATTCTCAATTTTGACATTGACATTGTCGAGTATTTGACAACTTAGGCATTGCGCCTAGAAAAAGGTGCCCCATCCGTCGATGTCAAAATCGCCGAAGGAGTACACTCCCTGGTACTGGTCTCCCCTGTAGTTGGGAGGCTCGCCTGTATACATTTTGGTGTTCCACTTGGCCCCGCCGTTCTCCGCAGCAGCCAGGAACTCCTGCTGGGCCTCGGCCCTCAGGCGCATCATTGATACATTGGGAGAGCCCGGAATTTCCGTGCTCTCCACCACCACTCTCGCCTGATTGTCAGGCACGCATTGGTAAGCAGGGTTCAAATCTGAATCGGGTGGCACCAGATCGATCATGCCATTGCCGAACGCAATGACACCTGCACCCCACTGTGCAGAAGGTCCGAGCAACTCTACATCAATTCTGATGTTTGCAGCGTGCTCATTTTTGTCGACCATCACATAGGTATGCTGAGAACCGAAAATATTGCTCTGCTCCATTTGTGACAGTGTTAAATTTCGGCAAGGTTGGCTGCTTGCAATCGACAGGAAATTGGTGACCCCGACAGCCAGACGCGCAAGGGTTATAACTGCAGGTAGAACCCAAAATTTGTCGATAAGGAGTAATGGAAGGGCACGACCACCAGTCACTAGTATTCGCTTCACCGGACACCTTTTTCAGCTTCCGGATAAAATTCAGCAAGAGCAGCGGCGATTAGATACTAAATATTGCGTTATTGGTTCGTACCGTACCCAGACAAAAATTGTACTAGTGACGCAATTGTACTAGGCGGAATGACAACTGCGCCCGGCAAATAAGTATTTATTGCTCCAACCCCACAAAAACTTGTTCCGGAGCTGTTCGAAGCGAAGAGCAATGGAAGGGATCGGACCCGAGCCAGATTTGAGTGCGGAACATGATGGCTGGCCTACCTCACTCCGAACATTAAGGTGGACCCGGGTTCGAATCCTGTCAGTGCTATTCGCTTCGAACAGTTCCGGAACGATTTTTTTTGTGGGGGTGGAGCAATAAATTCTCGACATGCAGAAACAAATGTCGAATAGATTGTGCAAAAAAATATCGAAATCCTTATCATTATTTAAATATACAGCATAAAATTATGTTGCAGTAAAAAATAACTGTTAATTGAAGGCCGCAAAAAATTATCAACTACCCTTAAACTTGACCACAGAAAGATCTCGAAAAATATATACAATATATGCGGCCACCTTTTTACACCCTACTGAAGCCCCACTCTAAAGATATAATACGAGCCGAAACTAGGGCGTCGTCTACCCGCAGCGAGACCCCAATTTCTTGTTTAAGTCGGTGCCGGCCCCTCCGGGGCTTCATCCTTGATCACCAGCGCAGTAAGCCACTTGTCGAGCTCCTTGCTCATCCTGATGTCGGCACACATTCCGTCGCTGCGCACGCGTGCTTCTAGCCGGAGAGCCGGAGCGACGCAGAGATAGCAATTCACAAGCTCGGGCTGGCGTGACGGTGGCCAATCCTCAACGTTGAGCGTGAAATGCAGGGGGTCATGCTTATCCCGCTTCCAAATCCGAACGGGAAGAATGCCGTTCCCGGCGAGGAACAGCTCCTTCTCCCGTCCGTTCCGGCCCTCGACCCACCTCTCGAAGTTCTCGTCTAACACGATCGGCCCGGCTTCGCTTACAACCTCAGCCAACCAGAACGGGTGGATGGGATCGTGATCCGTGTCCTTGTCCGATGGAACTGCCACATAGTCGTGGAGTCTCATCTGCCGGCCCATCGCCTCCCGCTTGTCCTTCAGCTGCTCCCCCCGCGTCACCATGCGAACCGGAGGGTTGGGCTGGCTCGGTGGCAGCAAACGGACAGTTTTCATCGAGCTTCCTGCATCATTGAACTCGATGATAAACGACCACTCGCTTAGACATCC
Organism: Mesostigma viride; assembly: GCA_009746045.1. Classification (NCBI taxonomy): domain Eukaryota; kingdom Viridiplantae; phylum Streptophyta; class Mesostigmatophyceae; order Mesostigmatales; family Mesostigmataceae; genus Mesostigma; species Mesostigma viride. Next base: position 979,005 of record RPFO01000123.1, read on the forward strand.
CTCAAACCGCCCAGCCAAACAGGGCGGACAGTAGCAGGAATAGCGCCTAATCATCAAAAGGCCAGGGTCGGACTTGTCCAGTCGCCACCAATGCGCCTTCTTGATGCCAGGCACCTCCTCACCTCCGCGCGTCGGCCGGACTCGACGTCCTGTCATCAAATAGTTAGGACAAAAAGAATACCGTTCAAGTTAGCAAAATTGACCAAAAATCAATAAAACAGGGTATAGCTGCAGAGAGACCCCTTACAAAAAAAAAATTAACGACAAGACATCAAGTGATCAAAATTCGACACAGGGTATAGCTGCAGAGAGACCCCATTCGAATCATAATAACAACGTACGACAAGATATCAAGTGATCGAAATTCGACACAGGGTATAGCTGCAGAGAGACCCCATTCGAATCATAATAACAACGTACGACAAGATATCAAGTGATCGAAATTCGACACAGGGTATAGCTGCAGAGAGACCCCTTCATACCGATAGAACAAGCGAAATTTCATACCTAAAAGAAAAGCAACCCATTGACAGTATATAGGGTCTCTCTGCAGAGATACCTTTATTGGGTTTGAATTTTTATAGAACAGCGGCAGTTGACGTCTTAAAACCTGAAATAACACAAAATTCCGTACCGGGGGTAAAAGGAAGAAGTGGCGAGTGACGTTCTCGGCCCGCGCGCGGGCCGACTCCCTGCTCGATGTCTTGCCGCCCTGCCAGTTCTGGTTCAAGTAGGCGACTAGCTGGTGGGTCTCAAGTATGTGCTGGTTTTCGGGAATCCTCTGCATTTCCCTCAAGACGCACTTGCACTTCGCTCCTTGACCATCCACCTCCCCCTTCCCATGCTGCTCCCCCATGTAGTGGAACTCAAAGGCCTGCAGGTCGGGATCCCCCATGAGCAGACCGTTAATCTGGTTAATCACGTACCTGGACTTAAACTGCACCGCGCAGTTGTCCGAGCACATGTACAGGTTTCGCACCTCTACCCCTACTTCTACCCGCAGGGTTTCCAGAATCTTGCGAAGAGCGTATACGAGTGCGCGCTCGCCCCGCTTGATACTGGAATCCCCCAGGAAAAAGAAGACGCGCTTTTCCAGCTCGCCGTTGAGCCGATAACGCACGATCATGGGCATCAGGATGTGGCTGCGCTTGTGGAAGTACTGCGACTGCAGTTGGACGTAGCTGCTGTTCTCGTAGTTCTCGGCCCAGTCGCCGTGCACGAGCACGTCCCCCTCTCTCAGATTCTTCTCCCGATCCTTGATTGTATCCGCCTGCGACCAGGCCGTAAAGCAGTGCACGGTGAACTTGTCCCACCTCTTAAGAATCTCGTCCCGCAGCTCAGCTGGGGTGGACCTCATTTGGACTTGCTCGGGCCGCTTCACCTTCTTCGCCGCCCTGCCATCGGTCTCGCCCTGTTTCGCAAAGGTCCGCAGACAGTTTCGATTTGCAATAAAATCGCATTTCGATAAGATAACTGCAACTCACAAAGGGTCTCGCTGCAGCTATAGGTCACAAAAAAAAAAGTCAACAACATTTAACGGAGAAATAAAATCGAAACCTACTCACTCACCCTCGGGTCACAGTCTGCTCCACCATCTCGAACTTGAACCAATTCAGAATCTCCGTGGAATTCTTGTCCCGATCACACTGCACCCAGTTATTATGGATGCCGCATGATTCCTCAGGACAGAACCCCTCCACACACGCCATCTTCAGTATGCGGTGAACCCTCTCCGTCCTCGGCACCCCATCTTCGTCCTCCACCAGCCTCTCAGAAATGTCGAGGTCTTCCAGGTCCCGTCCCCGCCATTCATCTTCCCCCTCCCCCTCTTCCATCCCCCCGCCCATTCCGCCCCCTTCACGCAGCCCGTTATCCCTGCCGTCAGTCTCGGCGGACACCGGGCAGTGAAAGTGCTTGATCCAGTCCGTCGAGTGAATGGCTTTCCACATTCCGCAAGTACCGTCCGGCTGTCTGTACTTGGAGCATCCCGCACACTCCGCGCCACACTTGCAGTTCTTGCCGTGGTTCGCATTGCAGTGCTTGGTCCACGCCCCCATGGCCGACTGCATGGTGACGTGCTTCTCACACGCGCACAGGTTCCTCTCCTTCCACTTGCCCTTGATGCAATCGGGCGCGTATTTGCAGAAGGTCGTGTAGCCCACGTGAATGCCCACGTCCTTATCATACTGGTTACTCCTTTTGTTCCAGTACGCATGCTTTTCGAGAAAGTGATTGTACATGTCCTCCTTGGAGGTCATGTAATAGCGCGCTCCCTCAACGGCGACGAGCACCCCGCGATTGCCACGACCCTCCCTGCTGTAAGTGCGCTTGACATCCTTCATCTGGGAGGAGGCGCGCGACTCATCATCGTGCATCCACGCGTCCACTATCGCGTCAATCACGAATTGCGGCAAAGGGCGCCCCTTGCGAGCCTGCGCGTGTCTGAGGTAGTCCAACTTCTGCTGCCTTCGTATCGCGCGAATTCCGCGAATCTTCTTGGCGTCCATCCCCGTCAGGTTCTCCAACTCCGCGGCCGAAAACTCCTTCTCCAAGTCGTCACCACAGTAAAGCGTGGACATCAGCACCATCCTGACGTCTCTGTCTGCGTCGCTTTTGGTCAGACCATCAAAAAAGCCGTTAATCCGAGCCACCCAGAACCTGTTCAGTTCTGCCATCCGCTCCTGATTGTAAAGCTTTTTCGCCTCCTCATGATACTTCCCGTGACCTAGTTCAGCGGCCCTAGAGTTAAAGCCAGCAATCATCTGGTCGAAAGCCGGCCCCCGCCCCTCGGGTTTTGTCATCGCCTGAGCCGCTTCAAACGCCTGGTCAGCGAAATATTCCCCAATAACCCTCTTTGATTTCGAGTATTCTCCCGGCCGCTTGACTTCCTTGGCTTCAGGCTGCGCTGGATTCTGGTTCTCATCTCCGAAAACCCTTTTTGCGCCAGTTGACTGCTTCGTCCCGGTGTTCAACTTAATTGCACTGAATCCTGGACGACCGGACGCAAGGGCGAAAACTCCCACCCGTTCGCGTGCTGCATGCCATGACGACCGGCATAACGAAATCCATGCAAATCGAGTATCGTTGGGAAAAGCGACAATTACAGACAAAGTTCGAAAGTGTATCATTTTTTACCACGATTGGGGTCTAGCTGCAGCTAGACCCTTAGAGGGGCTTTTTCCGTTAGACGAAAAGATTACCTGATGTGGTGAACTTAGCATACCCCGACCAAGATTGGGGTCTCGCTGCAGCTAGACCCTTCATTGCGGCGTGCGATTGTTAATTAAATCACAGACTTCTGATTCATTAATTTTATAGCAACCATAAAGAGGGTCTAGCTGCAGCGAGACCCTTGAATTTAAGCTATTGCTTGTGGTTATAAATGGTCTAGCTGCAGAGAGACCCCAATAAGGACGAAAAGATTTCAGGTTTTCCTCACCTTCGTGTTACGCCGCAAGCCTCGGCCGCCACCTCTACCTCTACCTGTCCTGATACTACCTAAACTAGTGAGGCTGCTTCTATTTACACCCCTAGCGAAAGACGACCGAGACGAACCAGATCTCAATGCATTTACATATGTACTACTGTAATACGCCATAGGCCATTTAATCAAACCCGTTTACTCCAGGAAAAGAGGAAGGAAACACAACTAAACTGCCGTGACCCAAGCTAATATGTGCTAATTCATTTAACACACGCCGAGTGACCACACAAGGAGTGGAACGTGCATAAATGGTCAGTGACCAACGGTCCAACAGGCTCGGGCCGACCTGGCCCTCGCCTGCAGAAACACAGAAACACAAGCAGGTGCACAGATGCACGCCTGTCCACTACATTCTACAAAAGGATAAGGACCACTAATATAGTACGCGGCGCGGCGCCCAAAGGCACCCACTATACCACAGTACTGTTACGGGGACAATCATGTCCAAACTAGAACTGCACGTAACCTAGGAACAACCGAGGCCAAGGACCTAATTTACGTCCGTAACTACAACGAATTGTTACGCGACGTAACACCTCCCCCCCACAAAAGGTAGGGAGCCCTCTCCCTACGCAGAGAGGAGGGAACCAGAGGGGTAGGAAAATAATCCTAACGCACCCAGCACACACCAACACAATCGATAGACCATCCCAGATACAAAGCACCAATAGTTCACACGGTCTCCACCACCACGCCGGGTGGTGTAGGGTTAGCCAGCACCAAGCCTGGTGGTAGGTTCCCCTAACTGCCTGGAACGGAGTCCTGGCCGGGGGGGACGGCACTGGGCAGGACACACAGAGTAAACACATCAGCGCTAAGGACCAAGAACAGCCAACCAACTGGCCAGAATATGAGGGCGACTCTACATACCGGAGGGACAACACCCTCAGGTCGGGCCTAAGGCCCTCTATCTAGTGGCCATCCGTCTGGTAAGTGCCACGAGAGGCCAGCAGGACCTCCAGGTAGGCCTGGTAGTGAGCCACATCCTCAACATTGTCATGCCTATCTACAGTGAGGAAAACATCGGCCCACACGCCGTCAGGAAAGAGGCCCAGGAAGGCCCAGTAATACCTATGCTGCGTGAGGACGACCTGGCCACGGGCCCAGTCCAGAAAGCCACAGGCAAAGAGGCGAAGGAAAGGCTCTACCGCGATCAGGCAAAGGGCCCGCAGGAGGAGGCAATGATACCGAATCCGAGGGCGCAGACCCGTCGGGAAGAACAGGTCCACCAGGGGCTCCACGTTGGACGGCCACAACCGGATGTGCCGAACCTCGCGGGAGCGCCACCGACGAACACACTGTCGCGACCCGAATGTCTCTAGGTAGTCGCTGGCACGAGGAGGAGGGTGACCGCGGGAGTCTAGACCCTGGCCCGGGATAGGCGCCGGGCGGCGGGCATCCCACTCAAGGATGGGCTGGAGGACCGTAGTGTACGCCGCACCCGGCACCGCAGGAAACTCTACTGTAAGGGCATCCGAAGCCATAATGCCCAGAGGGGGAGGGTAAGCCCACTGAAACCCACCGTAGGTGTCCAAGTCGTTGTGGCGCCTCGCCCAGCGATACAGGACGCGCCGGACCAGGATCTCACCCTCGAACACCGGATCAGCTAAAATAACCATGTCGAACGGAGGCCGATCAGTCTCAATGGGTAGGCCACGATCCCGGGGCGCCCGACACACCTGGGAGAACCCATAGGACATGGGAGAGATGGCAAGCTCAGCAGAGGCGCGCGGCAGGTCACACTGTCGGCAGGCGAGTGCGGACATACCATACCCCGGAATGGGCGTGTCACGCGACTCCGGCGTCGCGTGCACCACAGAAGGAGCCCTGTCCCGATCACCCTGGGACAACTCCCTGAGGGAATCGGCAGCGCGGGTGGCGCGAGGATCCTGACCGGTGGACCGAACAACCGCGGCCAAAGACCGCGAGGCCGAAGGAGGAGGGACCGGAGCAGGGGCTGACGCAGGGGCAGGAGCCGACACCGACGCAGGGGGCACTGGTAAAACAGGAGGTCGCGCCGGACCTGAAGCCAGAGAGGGCCGTGACGGACCCACCAACGACGCAGGCGCGCCGGTCTCCGTTGCCGGTGCACCCTCAGGCCACATGTTGAAAATGGGGCCCGTAGGGACAGGCAGTCCTGCATAAGATTGACTACCATCCAGGCCCCAGTCAGGAACCGGAATCCTCTGCGGAGGACCACCCTCCCAAAGTCTGGGAAGCCCGCTAGTATCGCCAAAGAAACCCCGCGACGTCTGCGCCTGAGCGGGAGGAGGCTCGGAAGCAGCGACGGAGGGCGAGCTAACAGGGGCAGGAGACTCCCGCGTAGGCGCAGGTAGAGCGGTAACAGGCGCAGAGGCAGCAGGAGTCGCAGGAGCCGCCGGAACCACAGCGACCGCGGGCGCAGGCGGGGGCGCGGGCGAAGCCGTAGTCGCCGGGGCGACAGAAGGGGTAGGGGGCGCGGATCCAGCCGGCGTGGCCGGGACCTGCGCCTGGGCCGCAAGGAAGGCCCCAAACGCCGTGGTCAAAGACTGGATCTGAGCCTGCATAGCCGAGACCGTCGCCGAAAGAGGATCAGGCAAACCCGAAGGGGTAGGCTCCACTGCACGACATCCCGGGTCGACCGAGGGGACGACGGGACCGGAGAGGGAGGGACAGACACCGAGGAGGCGGACGCAGCGCTCGAGGCAGAATAATCTGGAGTATAATGTACCTCGGCTGGGGCGCCCGAAGGGGTAGGACCACTAACCGCTAGTCCCGCCGACTGATCAGCTATCTCCATGAACTCTACGGCCCGTAAAAGGTCGCAGGGGTTCTCGTCTACCTCAGCATCACCCTCAGCTGGAAGCCACGGGAACACCTCCCGTAGGCAGGTACGGCCCACAGGAGTGGAGAGGTAGGAGAACACACGGCAACACCGGAGAACCGCATCTATCTGCCCCAAGGCGGGACAGCTGGAACCACACCCCAACAAACAGTGTCCGGCATCATCGAAACCGTGCAGGACAAGCTGGTGCGGCTCATCAGGGGAAGGACCATACCACGTGACCCCGAAGAGGGCCGCCCTGACTAAGCTCGCATGTTGGGCCTGAAGGGCCGGCTGCACAACGCCACCCCGGTAACATGATCGCGACACCCAACGGCCCGGAAGGGCCTCGAAATACAGCTCAGGGTCCGGTAGGGGCAGGGACGGCAGCGGGCTCTCAGCCGGAGGGGTAGGCTCTGTCATGACGGCCGTTTACCACCCTGGTGAGCAGCTAAGTCCTGCAACTCAAAGAGCAAGGAGGAGCGACAGATAGGAGGGACATACAGGCGCCATTGAGGGGGAGAATCTGCTATCTGCACATATAAAAACCCACCTACAAATTTACAAGGGTGCTTGCCTAATTGTTGGGGATGTGCAGCAATGGCAGCTAATGCTTCCGGCTCAGTGGCCGTAAATCTACTAATAAGGCGTTCAAGATCAGAGGTAGGCATCGCTACAGAAGTATCCAGAACAGGTTTAAAGAGATCTCCTACCGCCTTGCCGAAGAGAAGGGGAGGTCCTAGGGGGACTACGTTTTCATAAGACTTTCCTGACCTAGTCGCTATATGGCTAAGCGGTATAGAAATTTTATTTTTCCCCTCCCCCCCACCGAGGCCACAGGAAGGGCCTCACACGGGAGAGAGAGTCCTACGTGAGAAAGGAGATCAGGCATGCGAACAGCTGTACATATGAAAGAGGTAGGCATAGGAATCATCATCAGGTAGTTCACCATAAGGGGTTACACCCATAGTAGTAGGAACTAGAGTAATATTGAGAACATCAAGGTCCTCGAAGAAGGAATAGTCTGCACGACGAGAGAGTGCATCTGGTACTATGTTATCTACACCCTTGACATACTGAAGTTTAAAAGGGGAAAACTGTGCTAAAAATTCCATCCAGCGCGCTTGCCGAGGGGTAAGGTTGGGTTGGGAGAGAAGATGGGTAAGGGGACGATGATCCGTTTGGATAACTAACCTATAAGGATCTAGCTCACAGGGTTCATTCAGGCAGACATCAAATTGAGCACCTTTAAGGAAGTGCTGCCACGCGTGGCAACAATACACCACCGCTAAGAGTTCCTGCTGGTGGACGGGATAGTTACGCTCCGCAGGGAGCATTGTCCTAGAGATATATTCAATTGGCTGTAAGCCCTGACCCTGATCCTGGAGAAGGACACCACCTATAGCTACTTTACTAGCATCTGTAGCCACAACAAAGGGTTTAGTAGTATCCGGTAGGATGAGTACAGGAGGGGAAAGGAGTAGGGATTTTAGGCACTGAAAAGCAGACTGACACTCACTACTCCAAACAAAGGGGATATCCTTCTTTAATAAATGATTAATAGGGGCTGCTATAGTGGCGAAACGCGGGATAAAACGCCTATAGTAAGAAGCAATTCCTAGGAAACTACGTACACCTTTAACGTCGGTAGGAGTAGGCCATTCCTGAATTGACTTAGTTTTATCCGGGTCGGTAGCGACCCCGGCATCTGACAGAACGTGCCCTAAAAATGGGACACTCCTACCCGAACGCACTTTAGCACGGCGCGCCCACAAAGAATTTTCAGCCATTATTTCTAATACTTTCTTTAAATCACGTAGGTGCGTTTCAAAATCAGGAGAGTAAATAAGAATATCATCTAAGTAAGCTTGAGCACAAGAACGGTCATGCTCAGATAAAGAAACAGAGGAGAAGGAGGGATCCTTTAGATCAGAGGACACCTGAGGAAGATGAGAATTTCCCATAACAGGTCTAAGCACTTCATTCATTAACATTTGAAAAGAGGCAGGCGAGTTACAGAGTCCCATAGCCGCTACTCTAAACTGGTAATGACCAAAAGGGGTAGCAAAGGCGGTTTTATGGCAATCCTCAGGAGCTATCCGCAACTGCCAAAAACCATCCGCACAATCCAGTACTGTGAAACAAGTGGAACCTTTAACCTTATTAAATATATCGTCAATACGAGGTAGAGGGTATTTAGATTTCACAGTAATATCATTCAACTTCCTATAATCAGTAACTAGGCGAAACTTGCCATTTGGCTTAGGAACTAACAGGACACCAGCTGAGTAGGGGGAGTTACTAGGCTCTATCAATCCTGCTTCTAATAATGACACTAAAATCTGTAGTTCCTTTAACCCCTAAATGGGCAGAAATACTGCCGATGCATCGGCTGTAACTTCACAATTTTGCAAACCAGATGCCATCCAACCCACCCATATCCAATGGCTGTCCTTGGGGGCCAAGCATGTCCATGAGTTGCCCTTCGGGTTGGTATATCACAACCTTACATATATGCAGGGTAGGCCATGTATAACTGCCGTCAAAGTCAGGGGGGTCAAGACGAGCGTTTTCATTTTTGGTAGAATGTGCATTTTGAATTATGTTGTAAGAGCTAGGCACCTACCACTTCAGGGATGATAAACAATTAGTTGCTGAACAGTTTGAGCCATTGGGGTCATCATTTGGGTGGGTATACCAGCAGTTACACCCAGTACAGCCCATAGGGGTACCGTTGGTAAAAAGCAACCAAGGGGGTAGGAGTGGGCATACTACCTACTAATACCTACTAATATGGCCCCCAACCATGCCACACAATACATTTCCCTTCCACAATGATGGGGAAACATAACTGCATCATCACACTGCCCTTACATGGCACCTATGTGCAGGTGCCACCTTGTCCATGCACGTAGGTAACGTGGTACGGATACCCTACGCAAGGCATGCATTCTAGGAGGCAGCCACCAACAAACTAGTGATTTTAAGCCTATTTCAGCTTGCCCTAGCAAGGATAAACTAGGCCTCAGCTGCTATAGCTTGCAAGGTGATGGCCAGCACACCTGGTGGCACATGCTGACAATGGGAAGCTTCTACTCACCGGTTACATGCTTGATGATGCCACAGAGACCAGCCAACTGCCTCACACTCATGCAATATGTGTGTGGGAAATGTATAACAAACATATATGGAGGTATTCAAACCCATACAGCCTCTAAAACTTATCACCATCACACTGTGGCAGGTCAACTGACTGAGGGAAGCATCTAAGAAGGGTGTTTTAGAAAGGGGCCAGGCCAGGGTCAAGAAAGAGCATGAATAATGAAAAAAGAATGTGCTACACAAGCTAGAACGTATATATAAACGTCAAACATCGATTGGAAAACGATGATTAAGCTTTACCAGGCATGGATGGCGTTACCTTGGCCCAGGCGGTGGCCGCAAAATGGCGCATTTCGGCACACCAAAGTTGTGCAGCATGGTCGCTGGATTCGGCGATTTCTGGCCACCCTTGCACGTTTACGACTACCATGTATCATAAAAAGTACAAAGAAACCAATATATCCTTTAAAATACGCCGGAAAGGTATTGCTGTCAACGTTTCTATCGTCCGGCCTGAACGCAGTCTTTTCCAGCAAGAACGCTGCCGACACCTATCAAATGGCATTCCCGCGAACCAAAAATTGGCCTGTATCATCTTTAGGACGTATAAAATCAATTTCCTGAGTTTGGTCAGAAAATTCGAACGCAAACGTAAATGCCATGCGTGGGCGCAAGCCGCCATGGCCAGGTCGTCGTTTTCCGGAATGCACGTTGTACGTGAAAAAGTACCCTGACCCCTTGTACTTTGACCGGCCAGAACACCTCTATAACTTTGTCAGAAGTATGCAAACCCTAGTACCATGCTGTGAGGAAAATTATAAACTTTCATTCTTCTCAGCTAAACTTTTCCTAATTCTCAATAGTTTTCGCGGCATTTGGTCCCCCGAGAAGGGGCCGACGTGTCGGCTGTAACTCAGTTTTAGGCGGAAAATCGGCAGCCAGACCATTTAGGGGTTAACTCGGTAGGGCCCATTCTATACATCGGAGAGTGCGTAGGAACTGCACCGTCCTTGATAACTACACGGTGTAAACTGACAGAACGAGGAGGAGGATAAGAAGGAGTCTTTTCTTCAAATACTTTTGAGGAATCTATCACAGCCATGTATCTTACTATTTCATTTTCAGTAAATCCTACTCCTATTGTATCCACTGTATTTACATCTATATCCACACTATTGTTAGTGCTAGGTATCTGTTGTACTTCTAACTGAAGGAACATACATAATAGGTATCCATTTTGCTTTAATTCAGAACGTAATTCGTCATTTGACATTATTACTTCAGGTATAGGTCTTACAGGAGGATCAACAGGTGTAGGAGGAGTAATATCTACCAAGGATAAATTTTCCAATCTATAATGACGTTCAGGTACCCAGTAAGAGCTATCTGGAAACCAAATGACCATGGTATCATAATTAATAGTAATCTTATTATCCTGGTGCCAATCTAATCCTAGTAATACATCAGCGGTAGTGATAGGGCCTATAGTGGCCGTCAGGTTGACAATACGTCCTTGTATAACCATGGGAAGGGACACCGTACCCGGGGAATGACTGGTGCGACCATCAGCATAATGAACAGTAACGGGTTTGGTGTGAGGGGTAGGGACTAGTCCTAAACGTCTAACTAGGGCCTCGCTCACAAAGGAGCTAGCCGCACCGCTATCTACCAACACAGAGACATTCAAGAGTTCATCAGCATGCAAGAAGGGGTCTACAACAGTGTGAGGGACGGTTAAACCACCATTCAAGAACATAAGAGGACGCACACGTAGTGGTAGGGATGATTCAGCTCCTACAGAGGTTATAAAAACAGGCAAGCAAAAATTAATATCTGGGGTACTATCTAAGGACCTGTCCAGGTTACCCCCGGCTGACAGGCCTACTGTTCCCCCTCCCCCCCAAATCCATAGGAACGAACCCCGAAGAAGACCCTGGCGGAAAAGCCACTGCTGGAGGGTCACGAGGGATTGAAGAGGGTGCGGGAGCCTGATTATCATAGGGGAACCCTGGGGATCCTGTCTGCACAGCATTCAGCCTACTAGGGGTAGCTGAAGGAATGCGTCCTGAAGTGGGACGAATAGGAGCACGCTGAGGGGTACGAGGAGGGCGAGCGTCGGGATGAGGGGGAGCACCCGAAAGGAACTTGGGGCATTCACGTTTAAGGTGACCTACTTCCTTACAATGATAGCAGGTAATATGAGAGACATCCAGAGCTGAAAGGTCAGTCACACAGATATCTAATTCTTCTACATAGGAGTTTTCCTCCTCAGGGGTAAGGCTTATATTATTAATACGGGAACGGGTAGGAAGAGAAGGTGTGGAGAAGAAATCTGCTACTCGTAAAAGATGCTGACGCACATGCTTGAGGGGCAGGTCAGTAAAACGGTAGGCAGAGAACTGGCGCTTGACTTCACGCAATAAGGGTCTACTGAGGCCCTGAAGGAAGCGAGCACGTACTTCTGCACCCGACAAATCCCTAATTCGTACCATCTGAGCATCAAACTCTTTCATATATTCTTTGAAGGACTTGGTACCCTGCTGCAAGGTGCCAAAGGATAATCTATCCTGCCAATCTGCATCGGGAGGGACTAAATGGTTCTCTAAACGCTTGAACAATTCTGCTACAGAGTTTGGGTAGGCATGAGAGGCAAGAGACTCACACTGGATGAGGTTAGCAAGTTCAGGAGTAATGCAGGTAGTAAGATAATGAGGAACTAGTACAGCATCAGAGAGGCGCCACCTATTGTGGTTCTGCCAGGACTCTGTGTTCTGGGTGAGCAACATAATGAAGGTGAAAAACTGTTGAGGGGTAGACTTGACATCCAGCTTAGGAAGGTTGGCAAAGAGGGGAAGAGCAGGAGGCTTAGGGGGATTAGAAGAATCAGTTTTTCCCATAGGGCCACTATCTTCCACTGCTACATAAGCGGGATAGAAGGAAGGGATAGGAAAAGTCTTGGGTAGGGGTCTAGAGGGAGCCACCGTTTCCGGATGGTGCCCATAGGAGAAGGGGACAGTATATTGCTCACGAAGAGAGGAATAGGCAAAATGATCATAATTCCTATCATCTAGGGGCATGGTACTGAAATCATTATTAACTTCTAAATCAGCCACACGGGTAGGAACCTGGGCAGCCTCATAGGCCGTCTCAGGGTAGGACCAGGAAGCAGGTGGGAAAAAGGGAACTGCACTAGGGCGCCCAGAAGGGCCGACAGGGGCCGAGGTACGACCCGTGTTAATAGCAGGCATTGAAGGCACAGGGTGGGAAGGAGGCCTAGGAGCATTGTTAGTGTGTGAGGACCTGCTGGAGGGGTGAGCCAAGGTTGCAGAAGGGGCAGGGGCCTGGTTCACAACGAAAGAAGGTTCCTCACTAAATCTGACTTGGGAAATACGTTGTTCATAGGTAGGTGGGGTAATTGAGGGACGACGGCGACCACCAGCAACAGGAGAAGGCGGTGAGGTACGCAGAATACCTTGAGGAGTGAGATGGTGTACCGTTTCCAAGGAGTCCCGTCGGTTACCACGAGTATTGTTATTGTTAATGTTATTAGTAGTAGTATTATTATTATTATTGGTAGGTATAGGCGACATATCTCCACCCACTGGATCCATCTTTAATTACGTAAAGGAATAGGAATCAAAAGAAGAAAGCAACAAAAGAAAAAGGAAAAACCTTGAAGGTCTGCAGCAGGAACAAAATTAAAATCAATCCTTTTTAACAACAGTAATGGATAGGGAACCAAACTCCAAAGTGAGAGGAGTATCTGAAGCAGATGCAGATGCAGCCCGTTTAGGGGGAGAAGAAGGAGGGGTAGCAAAGACTAGAGCTTCTACTGGAGGGCGACCATGAGGAGTAGGGCGTACATGCAGGCCTAAATCTGTTTGGCTATGATCTATAAGGAACTGCTGAGCTTCTTCAAAGGACATAAATTTCTTATACCTAATTACGTTATATTCACGATTCTGAACGATCTTCCTAGCGTCGGACCAAGAAAGGAAAATGGAGGACCATTGAGGCGTAATCACTACGTAATATTTAGCTAGACTATTATCGCTAGAAGAATGGGAAGGAGCAGTAAAAGATCGCCGTTGGCTCATGGTAACGCACCTGGTAGGTCTTGAGCAGTCAAATGAGGAGAACGAGGAGAAGGCGACTTATCTCGGGTGTCTGAAACCGAACCAGATTGACGACGCACGTAGGGACGATGTTTCCAGCGCCAGGTGGTCGTAAGTATCCGGTTTCAAGAATTCTGCGTCCGGCGAAGGGTCGTCTAAATACGAAGCAGGCACGATGCAGAAAAAGGGTAATCTACGAGACGCTAGCCGTCTCTCTATCGTCGAACCAAAACCAGCAACTGTCTACGGCAGTAAACCATCTTTCTAAGGAAACAAGACGAGGAGCAGGAGCTATATACGAAAGGATTTTCCGCTTCGAGCAGGTCTAACGTCTAGGCAGGGCGTGTCCTGAATCAGGCAGCACTATCCTCCTAGCTTGACGGCGACCCGCCCATTACCTGTCAAGTACGTGTCGTCTTCTTTTTCCCAGCCGCGGAAGGGTTGATTCAATGACGTATGTTGCAAAGGATCGTCGTCTCGCTCTCTATCTAAACTACCTCCGAGTCCATTGTTACGCCGCAAGCCTCGGCCGCCACCTCTACCTCTACCTGTCCTGATACTACCTAAACTAGTGAGGCTGCTTCTATTTACACCCCTAGCGAAAGACGACCGAGACGAACCAGATCTCAATGCATTTACATATGTACTACTGTAATACGCCATAGGCCATTTAATCAAACCCGTTTACTCCAGGAAAAGAGGAAGGAAACACAACTAAACTGCCGTGACCCAAGCTAATATGTGCTAATTCATTTAACACACGCCGAGTGACCACACAAGGAGTGGAACGTGCATAAATGGTCACCAACGGTCCAACAGGCTCGGGCCGACCTGGCCCTCGCCTGCAGAAACACAGAAACACAAGCAGGTGCACAGATGCACGCCTGTCCACTACATTCTACAAAAGGATAAGGACCACTAATATAGTACGCGGCGCGGCGCCCAAAGGCACCCACTATACCACAGTACTGTTACGGGGACAATCATGTCCAAACTAGAACTGCACGTAACCTAGGAACAACCGAGGCCAAGGACCTAATTTACGTCCGTAACTACAACGAATTGTTACGCGACGTAACACTTCGCGGCTCATTCTCTTATTAGTTCTCCCAGAACACTCAGATACCTGCATGGCGAGAATAACAAAAATAACACAGTAGCATTGATAAAATTGTTTATCAGAAAATATATATTAAAAATATAATTACAGAAAATATATATACTAATTACAGTATATTTTGCAAAAGATTTTATAATATATTGTGAATAGCATGGATTAATTCCACATACTTTAACCCCTAAATGGTCTGGCTGCCGATTTTCCGCCTAAAACTGAGTTACAGCCGACACGTCGGCCCCTTCTCGGGGGACCAAATGCCGCGAAAACTATTGAGAATTAGGAAAAGTTTAGCTGAGAAGATCGAAAGTTTATAATTTTCCTCACAGCATGGTACTAGGGTTTGCATACTTCTGACAAAGTTATAGAGGTGTTCTGGCCGGTCAAAGTACAAGGGGTCAGGGTACTTTTTCACGTACAACGTGCATTCCGGAAAACGACGACCTGGCCATGGCGGCTTGCGCCCACGCATGGCATTTACGTTTTCGTTCGAATTTTCTGACCAAACTCAGGAAATTGATTTTGTACGTCCTAAAGATGATACAGGCCAATTTTTGGTTCGCGGGAATGCCATTTGATAGGTGTCGGCAGCGTTCTTGCTCGAAAAAACTGCGATCAGGCCGGACGATAGAAACGTTGACAGCAATACCTTTCCGGCGTATTTTAAAGGATATATTGGTTTCTTTGTACTTTTTATGGTACATGGTAGTCGTAAACGTGCAAGGGTGGCCAGAAATCGCCGAATCCAGCGACCATGCTGCACAACTTTGGTGTGCCGAAATGCGCCATTTTGCGGCCACCGCCTGGGCCAAGGTAACGCCATCCATGCCTGGTAAAGCTTAAGCATCGTTTTCCTATCGATGTTTGACGTTTATATATACGTTCTAGCTTGTGTAGCGCATTCTTTTTGCATTATTCATGCTCTTTCTTGACCCTGGCCTGGCCCCTTTCTAAAACACCCTTCTTAGATGCTTCCCTCAGTCAGTTGACCTGCCACAGGGTGATGGTGATAAGTTTTAGAGGCTGTATGGGTTTGAATACCTCCATATATGTTTGTTATACATTTCCCACACACATATTGCATGAGTGTGAGGCAGTTGGCTGGTCTCTGTGGCATCATCAAGCATGTAACCGGTGAGTAGAAGCTTCCCATTGTCAGCATGTGCCACCAGGTGTGCTGGCCATCACCTGGCAAGCTATAGCAGCTTAGGCCTAGTTTATCCTTGCTAGGGCAAGCTGAAATAGGCTTAAAATCACTAGTTTGTTGGTGGCTGCCTCCTAGAATGCATGCCTTGCGTAGGGTATCCGTACCACGTTACCTACGTGCATGGACAAGGTGGCACCTGCACATAGGTGCCATGTAAGGGCAGTGTGATGATGCAGTTATGTTTCCCCATCATTGTGGAAGGGAAATGTATTGTGTGGCATGGTTGGGGGCCATATTAGTAGGTATTAGTAGGTAGTATGCCCACTCCTACCCCCTTGGTTGCTTTTTACCAACGGTACCCCTATGGGCTGTACTGGGTGTAACTGCTGGTATACCCACCCAAATGATGACCCCAATGGCTCAAACTGTTCAGCAACTAATTGTTCATCATCCCTGAAGTGGTAGGTGCCTAGCTCTTACAACATAATTCAAAATGCACATTCTACCAAAAATGAAAACGCTCGTCTTGACCCCCCTGACTTTGACGGCAGTTATACATGGCCTACCCTGCATATATGTAAGGTTGTGATATACCAACCCGAAGGGCAACTCATGGACATGCTTGGCCCCCAAGGACAGCCATTGGATATGGGCGGGTTGGATGGCATCTGGTTTGCAAAATTGTGAAGTTACAGCCGATGCATCGGCAGTATTTCTGCCCATTTAGGGGTTAATAATATGGTATGTTAAAGTATATAGAATCATTATTTAGTAAATCATTTACAAGAAAAAGTGGTATAGACTATTATTATTATATAGTTCGGCAATCTATGATAGTAAGACATACCGGATGTCAGGTTTATCAGCGGCCTCCAGGGCTATAGCGTCTCGCTGCAGCGTGACCGTTTGGTGCTATGACTGATTTCAGTAGATGTGCAGAAAAAAATTTATTTCCATGACCACACCAGGAATCGAACCCAGAACCTCATTGTACATTTCTGCATGGTAACGATGTCAGCCAAACATCCGAATGTTCCCAGGTAAATGGGCTGGAGGTCGTCTCTTTTTATACCTGCGGCCACAAGCACGGGTGACGGCATATTGGATGTCGTCCAATCCGCTAGCTTGGTTCCAAAAGATGGGATCGAGCTTTTGCACCAGCGCCGCGCTTCCAGTTTTCAGTTCCGTGGGGAGGAACGAGGATGCCACGTTTTCAATTTTTTCAATACCGTTCAGCCCTGTGACGCCGCGTCCGGTTTGCGAATTGCGACCGTCCCATCGCCCATCGAAAAAGAAGCGCAGCCGCAGAGAGACCCCATAGCTAATAGTAACCAGCTGCAACCGTTTGCATGCTACCTGCTTTTTTACAACATCGCTTTGCTACCTGTGCATAACGAAAGGAAATCGGTCTTCAAGCAATTAAGGCAATCGATCTTCATTTTCCCGCATAAAGAAAAAAGGTGAGCTTTTGCCGCATTGTGGATGGTAGGCTGACAAAGTTTGTTCTATCAAAAACGGCAACTAAACAGCGCATGCACGCCGACGACACAGTTAGCCAGCTGGGCGAAGACATGTCCTTGCTGCCATCGCAAGAAACTCTATGTTGCAGCAAGAGTGATAAAAATGTCTGGCTTCCTTCTTTTCGTTGCTAGCTAAACCCTGCAGACATCTCGGTAGAGTCAGCTAAGCCGATCCTAATCCACATCTGGCATCCATCCCTTTAGTCTAGTTGCCATGGAGCGTTTCTTGGTCTCGCACATGTCGATCATGGTGGTGCTAGGCTTTCACTTGGGTCACCCTTTCCATGTTTGCTATGCCTTTGGTCTGGTTAGGTTATAGGTGTAGATGTGCACATACTGCATTTGCTGCGTTTCTAATCGGTGCTCCTGTTTGATGCTTTTTTTCCCCTTCATATCGTTTCGACGTTTGCATGCTACCTGCCAGATTATAACATCGGACGTTGCTACCTGCCTGCATAACGATAGTTTGCAAGAAATCTTCATTTTGCCGAAACACAAAAAAAGGTGATCTTTTGCCGCAACGTGGATCATTGGTAGGCTGACTAAAATTGTGCTGCTACGTATCAATACATGTGGGGGGGTGCTGCTACGTATCAATACATGTGGGGGGTGCTGCTACGTATCAATACATGTGGGGGGGTGCTGCTACGTATCAATACATGTGGGGGGGTGCTGCTACGTATCAATACATGTGGGGGGGTGCTGCTACGTATCAATACATGTGGGGGGGTGCTGCTACGTATCAATACATGTGGGGGGGTGCTGCTACGTATCAATACATGTGGGGGGGTGCTGCTACGTATCAATACATGTGGGGGGGTGCTGCTACGTATCAATACATGTGGGGGGTGCTGCTACGTATCAATACATGTGGGGGGGTGCTGCTACGTATCAATACATGTGGGGGGGTGCTGCTACGTATCAATACATGTGGGGGGGTGCTGCTACGTATCAATACATGTGGGGGGGTGCTGCTACGTATCAATACATGTGGGGGGTGCTGCTACGTATCAATACATGTGGGGGGGTGCTGCTACGTATCAATACATGTGGGGGGGTGCTGCTACGTATCAATACATGTGGGGGGGTGCTGCAACGTATCAATACATGTGGGGGGGTGCTGCTACGTATCAATACACATGTGGGGGGTGATGCTACGTATCAATACATGTGGGGGGGTGATGCTACGTATCATTTAATAATTCATGCCATCACCCCCCCACATTTAATTTTTAATGCCAGCACCCCCCAACATTCATTTATTCATGCCATCACACCCCCACATTCTTTTATTCATGGCAGCACCCCCCCACATTTATTTATTCATGCCATCACCCCCCCACATTTAATTATTAATGCCAGCACCCCCCAACATTCATTTATTCATGCCATCACACCCCCACATTCTTTTATTCATGGCAGCACCCCCCACATTTATTTATTCATGCCATCACCCCCCAACATTTAATTTTTAATGCCAGCACCCCCCAACATTCATTTATTCATGCCATCACACCCCCACATTCTTTTATTCATGGCAGCACCCCCCCACATTTATTTATTCATGCCATCACCCCCCACATTTAATTATTAATGCCAGCACCCCCCAACATTCATTTATTCATGCCATCACACCCCCACAATCTTTTATTCATGGCAGCACCCCCCCACATTTATTTATTCATGCCATCACCCCCCAACATTTAATTTTTAATGCCAGCACCCCCCAACATTCATTTATTCATGCCATCACACCCCCACATTCTTTTATTCATGGCAGCACCCCCCCACATTTATTTATTCATGCCATCACCCCCCACATTTAATTATTCATGCCAGCACCCCCCAACATTTATTTATACGTAGCAGCACCCCCCACATTCTTTTATTCATGGCAGCACCCCCCCACATTTATTTATTCATGCCATCACCCCCCCACATTTAATTATTAATGCCAGCACCCCCCAACATTCATTTATTCATATATGCCATCACACCCCCACATTCTTTTATTCATGGCAGCCCCCCCCCCACATTTATTTATTCATGCCATCACCCCCCCACATTTAATTATTAATGCCAGCACCCCCCAACATTCATTTATTCATGCCATCACACCCCCACATTCTTTTATTCATGGCAGCACCCCCCCACATTCATTTATTCATGCCAGCACCCCCCCACATTCATTTATTCATGCCATCACCCCCCCACATGTAATTATTCATGCCAGCAACCCCCCACATTAATTTCTTCATGCCAGCACCCCCCCAAATGCATTTATACATAGCATCCCCCCCCACATGTATTTATACGTAGCTTCCCCCCCCACATGTATTTATACGTGGTCGTAAGGGTCTCGCTGCGGGTAGACCCTCGGAATTTTGTTTTTGTATTGACGTTAGGGTCTCGCTGCAGCGAGACCCCAAGGAATGTCAATTTTTCATGTTTTCATGATGGGGGGTCTTTCTTTTCTCACCCTTAAAATGATTTGTTTTTGTATCGGTGTTAGGGTCTCGCTGCAGCGAGACCCCTACGAATGTCGACTTTTAATGTTTGCAAGATGGGAGGGGGCTTTCTTCGCTCACCCTAAAAATGATTTGTTTTTGTTTGACGTTAGGGTCTCGCTGCAGCGAGACCCCAAGGAATGTATACTTTTTTATGTTTGCATGATGGGAGGTTGCTTTTTTTCGCTCACCTTAAAAATGATTTGTTTTTGCTTGAAGTGAGGGTCTCGCTGCAGCGAGACGCCAAAGTTTTGCATTAAAGTAAATGTCCCTTTTAGAATCCACGAAAGGGTCTAGCTGCAGCGAGACCCTCCCCATCGTTTTTCTGCCGGCGATTCAGATTCTGAATGACATTTGTGAAACTTGCTTTTTTGATATTGTTCTGCAGATGTCGTCCTCCTATTCCGATTCTGTCAAGGCCACTCCCGTTTCACCCAAGATGACGTCGAACACCTCGCCGGACCGAACGGCAACAGAGGCGTTTCCTCCGTTGCCGGTCGGTCCCGTAAATGCTCTGGCGAGGTCCCCCCCCACCGAGTCCCCCTCGCCCTCCAAGTCCAACTTGCCCCCCAGCGAGTTGGACAGAATTTTACCCCCCAACTCTCTCGCTGCTGCGTCTCGCGCTCCGTCCCGCTCTCCGCCCCGTAAGTCTCCATCGCCGCCCCCCAAGTCGGCCGGAGCTACTGCGTCCCGCTCGCCGCCCCGCAAGTCCCCCAAGTCCCCCGCAACTGCGACCCGTTCGCCGAACCGCAAGTCCCCCTCTCCGCCCAAAGTTCCCCCCGCTACCGCGTCCCGCTCTCCTTCTCGCAAGTCCCCCTCGCCGTCAACCAAGAACCCCGCAACTGCGTCCCGCTCGCCGTCCCGCTCTCCTTCCCCCAAGTCCCGCTCGCCGCCCCAAGTCCCCCGCTTCTGCGTCCCGCTCGCCGCCACCCAAGTCCCCCGCTTCTGCGTCCCGCTCGCCGTCCCCCAAGCATTCCAGTTCTAAGCGTAAGCCTGCGCCCGAGTGGGTAGAGGAAGACGACCGCACCAAAGAGCTCAGGAAGCTGAGGAAGTCTATCAATGAGCTTGTTGAGGAGGACGAGCGCGATAAGACTAACGGGAGGCCTGAAGACCCGGACTCGCCGGTTCGGGAGTCGCGTCGGCAGCGGTTGTCCGATTTGTTAGCAATGGCCGCAACATTTGCTGACGACTACGCGGCTCTCGACAAGAAGGACAAGGAGAAGGAGAAGGCGGAGAGGGAGGCCATCGAGAAGGCGGAGAGGGAGAGGGTGGAGAGGGAGGAGAAGGAGAGGCTGGAGAAGGCGGAGAGGGAGGAGGAGGAGAGGGAGTACAAGGAGAAGGCTGCCCAGGAGAGGGAGCACAGGATCCTGGTGGCGAAGCAGAAGGAGGAGGCGAAGAAGAAGACGGAGGCGGCAGCGAAGGAGCTTCGTGCGGAGGAGGCTGCTGTTTTTGCAGATGCGACAGGAGAGGATGAAGGCGGACGAGGCTGCGAGGAAGGAGGAGGAGGCTGCGAAGGCGGTTGAGGGGGAGAAGGACGGGAACGTGAAGAAGGGGTGGGCTCCCGAAGGATGTTCAGTCGATTATCAGGTATGTTTTTTATGTGAGACGTACATTTCTCAGATGGCTTTTGAACGGTGTGTGTGTATCGTAGAAAGGGTGGGATTTTATGTCATACTTTGATCGTAAGGGTCTATCTGCGGAGAGACGTTGACCTAGGAGTTAAGGTTGTTGACGACGACGACGACGATGTGTGGCCTTTTTTTACTCTTGTTGTCTGCAGCCCTCCACGGTGGCCATTCTGAAACAGTACCTGGCTCAGGCTGAGTCTGAGTCTGGGGCGAGTCGTAAAGCCGAAAAGGGCTTGATCGGCTTGATCCGCTTTCTTTCGGCCGAGATAGCGTTTGCAGAGAAGTCCGGTGTCGTCGTGGACCGTCCGGCGTCGCCAGACATAATTTGGAAGAACGACCGCCTGGGCCGTCTTGCATTGTTCGAAGCCACACAGCGAGCCATTCATGGGAAGAGGGTCGTTGGTGACGACATTTATGAGGTTTTGAAGATCGCGCAGTCGTGCATCCTTAATCTGAAGGAGGATGTCGGACGTTACTTTCCCCGTCGTGCTTTAATATGGTCGACGCTCTTTGATGAGGTTGAAAAGTTCGAGGTCCACATGGGCGTCACATGTATCGAGGCTCCTATATGGAAACCTTGAAAATCACTGCGTTGCATCAGCTCTTTAAACTCATGACTGGAGATATGAAAGCGGATTCGAGGGCTTCACTGTCGGAAGATGAAGTGTTTGATATTGTCAGGAAAGGATTTGTTGACATGTCCAACAGTGACTTTATCGTAATTGTGCCGGGAAGAATGAATCACGTAGGAGGATTGGAGGAGCGCGCACATGAAGTGATCGCGCATTTGGACATGACAAGAGACCACTTACTGCAATCTTTTGTTAAGTGGCGGACCGACTTTCTTGTCAGCCCGGACGCCAGCCTTTCGCGGGAAGCGGTCGCTTTCTTTTTGGATTGGGCTGGACAGGTGATCCAAAGTTTCCGGCACCGGGAGGACTTCCATGTTATTCAGACATATAAGCCACACCGGGAAGTCGTCCAGGAATGGTTGGATCAAATCTCGTTGGTTGATTGTCTCCAGAGTATCCGAACCAAGATAGACACGGAGTGGTCTGATTTAGAGGCGGGAGGCCATTGGCAGTCCCTCGAGTTGTTCTTCGAGGCGGAATTGAGGCGGCAACTGGAAAAGGAGAGAGCCCATCAAGTGCCGATATGGCCTTTGGGGAAGATTTTGAGGAGGTGGAAGTTCTACGTTTCGGTACGTTAACTTGCCGATATCGTTTATCGATTTGGTTTGTTTCCATTCCCTGAATAGGGCTCTATATGCTGACCAACCTTCATGGTTTGTCCTGTCATATCATGCAGGGGGGCTCCATGCCAGGGGACGTATCGGAGGATGTAACGAATTTGTCAGACTTGGTTGATAAGGTGGGTGCTTGTCCGTCGAGTTTCCACGAGCATCTTACATGGGGTCTAGCTGCAGGTAGACCCTCACCCTTTTATTGAGACTGACATCTTCGGCTAATTTCAACGGTGCCCCCCACCAATCTGTTGTCTTTTTTCAGGGGGCGGCTGCGGCGATGGCTGTTGACAGTGCTGGTATTTGGTCTGGACTCGAGCTGGAAATGGTAAGCATTGAACGATATCCGGATGTCTGCATTTCGCCTGAAGTTTAAGTCAGCGCATATATGCGAAATATACAAATGTCGACTAATTTTGATTTCCAATGAGCTGTCGTATTCGGTGTTGACAGGTGGGGGGTTTGGCCTCAGCAGGCGCTGCCGGAGAGGAAGAAAACGCTGGAGGAGATGAGGATGGCGGAGACGCTGAGGGAGAAGTGGCTGCGCAGGTACGTTCATCCGCCGCGATTTTGGGTGATTTTTTTCGTGCTGAGGGGTATCTCCGCAGAGAGACGATGGTGCAACAATCGAACTGAGGTCAAGTCCCTTCTTGTTGGTTTTTTTTTGTCATGCAGGCGGGGGCTGTCGCTGGGGGTACTGCGGGGGGGAAGGCGGCGAAGCCCGAATTGACTGAGTATGAAAGGGAAAAGCTGGATTCCCGCAAGAAGGTTGCGAAGGATCATATTATTGCTGTTGGCCTGATCATGCTTAAGTCTCCGCCCGATGGCGTCGATTCGGAGGGACCTGCGGGGTCCGAGTTTCGCAAGTACCTGACACGACTTGAGGCGGAAGTCGATGCCGATTTCGATACGGAGGTGTTGGGTGCCGCTACCTTTAGAGTGAATTGGCATATGAATTTGCAAATCTGGTGAAGTCGAAAGCCACCAAGAATTTCAAGTGGCAGCCTAAGGAGTACTCAGAGGCAAAGGTTGACAAGATCGAGAAATTCATGAAGTCTGATTTTCGTCGTCGGGCCGCTGAGGGAAAAAGGGCGCTGAATGCGGTGGCAAAGGCTAACAGTAAGAAGAACGCGGAGGCGAAGGCGGCGGAGAAGGAGGCGAAGAAGGCGGAGAAGGAGAAGGCTAAGGAGGCCAAGAAGCAGCAGAAAACTGGACAGGTACGATTGTTGTGAAAATTTAGACCTCTCGCTGCGGGTAGACGCTGACTGGCTGCGGGACTTGGTGTTTAGTGTCAGTAAGGTATTATTCCAACAGAACTTTGTTCGTCCCTGAACAGGATGTCGTGGTCGGCCTAAATATTACTGACTTGAGCAAATCCTGCGGTCCTTTTCGATTTTTTACTTCAGGATGACGGGGGGGACGAAGACGCCACGGTGGAGAAGAAGTTACCTGGTCATGACGCCGTGTTCGCGCTGGTGAAGGATATGCTCAAGTACTGCTCGAGTAGGCGGATGGCGGACGTCGATGACCTGCCAAACTGGCCCGAGTTCTCCCCCTTTCTTGAGCTGCTCCGGTCACTCAACAAGCTTTTTAAGGAGGGGGTGCTCACGAGCAGTGGGAACCCGGACACCGACCCTATCATTGAAAGCTGGAAGCCTTCGAAAAAGGTCGACTCGAACAAGGAGGTCAGGGACCAGAACATCCGGAAGGCCAATACTCTCAGGGAAACGCGTTGGATTCGGCCGGCCGATTTTAAGCAGACCGGATGTTTCAGTATGCGGATCCAGACGGTCAACGCGCTTATTTTGCCAGAGGCTTTGAGGCAGCGGCGTTTAAACCTTGAAACCATTAAGGAGAACGGCCGCATTCTCCTCAATGCGCGGGACAACGCCTTGCACTTCAAGGTTGTTGTCCCGGTCTGGCAGTTCCCTTTCCAGGCGCTTGCCGAATCTCAACCTGACCTGTTCGACAAGCAAATCTTGTGCATGCCGGATTTCGTCAAGTGGCTGAAGATTCACCACGGCGCCAAGATTGACGCGGAGGATGTGGGGTCCAGGTACTTCCGGCCCCTTTCGGATACTGAAGTCGACGTGTGGCTTAACACGGAGTCCACCACCTCTTTCCTCGCGAGAGGACTTGAGTGGCGTACCTACGCCAGGGTGGACGAGGTGGAAGCAGTTTTGCCTCAGGAGATCGAGGGCAGTCGGGTTGTTTCAACCTGCTGTGCAATACTGCGATGAAGTCCTACGATCCGAAATTTTTTGAGGAACGGGTACCGGTACCGTATCTGGTTCTCCGGTACGCGGTGGTGGATGGGAACCACTACTTTAAGGGGTTAAAGTCGTTTCTCAGGGGGCCGGATGGCGGGTGGGGAGAGGTTCGGGCAATGATGTGCGAGGGTGGGGCGGAGTCCAATTTCGCAAATACTCCTAAGGAGGCGGAGCACGCCTTCCAGGACCTGTTGCGGAAATTCCGTGGTGGTTACATGGGTACGAATGTCATTCTTCTCAAGGGTGGCGACCTGCTCCCGTCGTGGAGTGAGCAGCGAAATCTACCTAAGCCAAAAGAAGATGTAAGCTATCTATTTTGGCAGGGTCTAGCTGCGGGTAGACCCTCGGAATTTTCGTGGTTGTTTTTTGTGTGCGCTTCAAGTTTTTTGCGAGGGTCTCGCTGCAGCTAGACCCTCTCCTTTTTTTTGTTGGAATTTTCGTTGCGTATTGTCGGCCGTTTCTTTTTCGAATTTTGTTAGGGTCTATCCGCAGCTATACCCCTCGCCTTTTATGACTGAGTTTTGTCGTTGCTCGCTCGATGTTAATTGATGTCGCAGGCGGTGCTGACCGGCAAGCTGGAGAAGCTGTTCGACATCGCCAAGGGGGCGAATTCGGAGGACTTAGCCGTGGCGGATCGTACGCTGGGCCAGGCGTTGCTTGACGTGTGGAACTACAACAAGCTATATCTACACGGCAAAGTCACGCGTGGGAAGGGCCACTATATTGCGGATGGCCACTATACCAATCTGCTCACGTACATCCTCCCGGCTATGCGGCAAGCGGGGGGAAGGGAAGGGAATGTGGAGCCGGCAGGGTGGATGTACACGAGGAGGAAGCAGAAGGAAAGAAAAAGCCGGCCCACAGCATTGCTTCAGTGCATTCCGCTTACAGTCGCACGCTGGCCAACACGTTTCTCCGTCTGACACAGGAGCAGACTGATGATCCTGCCTCAACGAAACCCGCGCCTGAGGAGGTGATGATGCAAAGGTGCAAATTCGCGAATGCAGAGGGGGAGAAGAAAGGCCAGAAGGTCTCTTGGACTTCTTTCAGGAACTTGGCCAGCCTTCCTATGATGGACGCCGTGATCGATTGCATCATGAGCTGCCAGGTTGGACCGGAAAAGCTCACCAAGTTGGTGGAGATCGCCAAGGATGTGCTGGAGTGCCTGCGGCTGACCATTTGCGCCAGATTCAAGGAGGATGTGACGCTGGAAGCGCGATGCAAGGACGCAAATGGCAAGGAGTTTGTGGCGTCTCATATTTTCGAACTCGTCTTCAATCTCCATCCTCTCCCTCGGCCGTCGGCAGGAGCAGATTGTGGCCAGATACCGGGAATTTTGGGATGTGGCCGTCATCATAACGAGGAACATCGCCTACCTTCTTAAAGCCAAAAAACACGCCGCACATCTGAGGATTCCGAGAAAGGATATCAGTAGTGGCAAGATCGACTTTCAGGAGATTCTGCTAAAAGAGAGCGAGGACAAGACGGTGGGTTTGGCACTTTTGGCTCCGGAAGCGTTCAGGAAGTACGCTAAAAGTTGGATTACTCGAAGGGGGGGAAGGAGGCGGCGATGAAGGGGCCGGTGAAGGGGCTGGAGAAGGGGAAGGGGAAGGGGAAGGAGACGGTGGCGAAGAAGGAGGAGGAGGCGAAGGGGAAGGAGGAGTGGGACGTTGTGTATGAGTGGCGTACTGTGGACTGGGGCCGTCGCCGGGTCTGGTTTTGCTGTCACGTCCTCCTCGGTGATAAAGATGACGAGTCGCTCGTCAAGCAGGTGGCAGCCGAGGTTGCCTCAGCTTCAGCCCACCACTTTCCCTTGGGCAGGTCCCTTCCGTGCCTGAGCCTGCTGAACTTGGCGAACATTTGGGGTGATAAGTGGAGTCACTTTCAGTCCAGGTGGTGGGCGTTTGGTCCTTGCCCGCCAGAATCGGACATTCCCCAACCGGGCGGGATCTACGATCATGGCCGGGCCCACTTCAAATGTTCCGAAAAGTGTGACACTTTTGGTCGTTTTTTTGACTTTTTCGACGATCGTCACTCTGCAGAGTGATTCGTCGTGCGAAATCGTGCGAAATTGTGCGAAATTTGCTGAAATCGTGTGAAATTTGCTGAAATCGTGCGAATTTGTGCGAAATTTGCTGAAATTGTGCGAAATTTCATGTGAAAAATGTCGACGGTAAAAAATTTTGATGTGCACAACGTGTGTGAATTCATGCGAAATTTTGTCAAACGTCACTCCCCAAAACGACCCTTGGTTGAAATCCATGCGAAATTGTGCGAAATCATGCAAAATTGTGCGAAATCGTGCGAAATCGTGCGAAAATGTGTGAAAATTTTGCGAAAATCACGCGAAAATCACGCGAACTCGTGCGAAATTTTATTTTTTTTTTGCGAAAAACGACCAAAAGTGTCACACACTTGGCTTGGACGGCGGAACATTTGAAGTGGGCCCGGCCTCATGTGCTGAAGGCTTGCGCCCAAGAGTTTTTCTCCAGGTTCGAACCGATGGTGATCGTGTTTGGTACCAGGCCGGAGATTAAGGGGTTTCTAGAGATAACGGAAAGGATCGGGATTGGGACTGAATTGTGGGAGCGGCTTGAACGGGGGGAAGGTGATGAGGGGCTTAGGCTCGGAAGGGCGAAGAAGCGAAAAGCTTCCCACGAAGCTGGGGGATTGTCCGCCGTGGTGGAGAGGGATGACCAACAGTTGTTGGAGGGAGGGGATGGAGGGGATGGAGGTCCGGCAGGAGGGTCTAACCGCGGAGAGACCCCCGTCGAGGTGAGAACGCAGCAGGCCGAACAGATGACGGGGCCTGAAGGTGATTCGGATCCGCCTGCGGCGAAGAAGCCCGCTTCTCAAGTGACTCGACGGGCAGTCGTGTCACTTGTTGAGGATGATGGAGGTGGGCCTTCCAAGCCTGCCGCGCCGCAGCCCGTTTTTCAGGTTCCGAAGAAGCAGCTTCGGGTTCCCTTGCCGACTCTGCCCACCCCGGCGCTTCTGCCCAGTTCTCAAGTACCGAAGAGTACGCTTCGGGTTCCCCCGCGGACTCAGCCCATTTCTCAGGTACCGAAGAAGCAGCTTCGTAAGCAACTTGTGGCAGTGGCTGATTCGGACGACGATGCTGAGGAGGAGGAGGAGGAGGAGGACGACGATGCTGAGGAGGAGGAGGGGGAGGGGGAGGAGGAGGAGGAGGAGGAGCTAGGAGGAGCAGCACGTTGCTATACCAAGAAATCCGCCAAGGGTGGGAAGGCTGCGGAGCACGTTGCTTCCAAGAAATCGGCCAAGGTGGGGAAGGCTGCCAAGCCTGCCCTGCCTCAGAAACGGCGTCGAAAACCAGTCGTGCTTTCAGATTCGGATGATGAGGAGGAGAAGGAGGAGGAGGATGGCGGCGGAGAGGAGGAGGACGGGGGAAAGGAGCGCGTTGCTTCCAAGAAGTTACCCAAGACCGCGAAGACTGCCAAGGTTGCCGAGCCCGCCAAACCCGCCCCGGCGCCTGCCCCCCACCCCCAGACGGAGTCTACCTGCGAGCAGAGGTCGAAGGAAAAGGCCAAAAAGGGTAAGAAAAAATCTGCGAGTGAATTCTGGTATGTAGAGTGTTTTGATTTTTTACGGTTGGCAGTCCGATTTCTACTAACTCGATTTTAGTCATGCGTTGATGGCATGATCGGTTTGCTCGCAGGTAATGAGGATGTGGAGCAGTTACTTCGCTTGGCTAATGTGGCGGTGGGCTTCGGACCAGCGGCTGTACATGCTGACACTTCCGGACGGGAGGAGCCTAAGGGGGCGGAAGACAGTCAGGCGGGCGATGAGGATGATGACAAGCCCACGTTGGAAATGAGACTTATGGACGGGGAAATGGGGTTCGGAGCACCAGAGGCCTTTTGGTGTGATGGGTGGACTTTAGCCATTATGCAAGCAGGGAACAAGGATACGGCTACGCCAATGTATGCCAAGCTAGAAGACGTCATGCT
The DNA here is from genome assembly GCA_009746045.1 of Mesostigma viride. Classification (NCBI taxonomy): domain Eukaryota; kingdom Viridiplantae; phylum Streptophyta; class Mesostigmatophyceae; order Mesostigmatales; family Mesostigmataceae; genus Mesostigma; species Mesostigma viride. Next base: position 1,007,909 of record RPFO01000123.1, read on the forward strand.
TTATGGGCAGGTGTCTGGATACGACACCAAGTGGAGGGACGTCGCATTTAAGTTTTTCGCTGAGGGGGAGAAGGGAGGGAAGTTGAAGAACAAGGTGGTAAAGCTGACGGATGGCAAGAGCTGGAAGGATGTGGAAGTCTGGGCGCCTGCAAAGGAGATCGATAGCAAGAGGAGGAAGTCGAAAACGGAACAGCAGATCGCGGAAGCGAAATTACGGAAGAGGCCCTCGAAAGTGTGAGGGAAAGTTAGCACTTGGACATCCGCTGGCAATGCTCGTCCTATGGTTAATACAAAGGTTAGGATGATGTCGAGTCTCTCCACGTAAAATTTACATGAATTACTAACTTTCAAGCCTCTCGATGTGGAATGTACGCTCAAATTGACATGAATTAAGCATTATGACACCAAATTAGCTCGAAAATACGCGATCGGACGCCAAATTCGCGCGAAAAAAAGATATCGGACGATTGAAACTAGCGTTTTTTTCTTGCAAAATGCGCCAAAAATGACCCCATTCCGCGTGGGACCACCCCGCCATCCTCAACTCCCTTCTCCAGCGCTCTGACGGCGAGATCTGGGCTCCATCCCTTTCCGCCCCCACCCTCCGCTCCATCCTCATGGAAGCCTTCCAGCAGCACGTGACCCCCCTTGCTGCCGACGTAGCAGCAATCGGCGGCACGCTGACTGCTGAACTTCCTCACATTTCCACCGCCGCCGCCAGTTATGGCACTCGTGCAAGTGCATGGATGCGAACGTATGTTTGATTATGCAATGGCTGGCATATATCAATCCATGCAAGCTTGCCAAGCTGGATTGCATGGGCACGTAGGTTAGGGTAACCTAGCTATCCTGTACTAGTGCTAACCAATGAGGTGCTGGCTCCGTCCAGCCAGATCTACTCCAGCTAGGACTGATACGATGCCCACAGGCACCGGCTGCCTAACAGCACTACGTGGATGGTCCTGGACCTCCCCTAGGACCTCCGTACAGGACTAGCACTGCAACCACCTTGTGGTCTGCGTCACAGCTCATAAACCCTACCACGTGAATACCCACGTGCGTGTGCCCTACATATCTCAGTGCTAATATCTAGCACCCACGTGCCCAATATGGCACGTGCGGATCTAAACCCTAGTAGAGATATGTCCAGTGTACTACACCACCGTCCATGTCCGTATCCCACTTGGGAGACGGGGACAACGCCACGTGTACTGATAGTCTAGGCCTGAAGTCCTAGAATAACTCCCATTATTACTTTTCTTTGGGGAGTGAGGGGAAGACTCTTCCCACAACCCACTCATATGCCAACCACTACGAATAAGCAAGGTTCCCCACAGGGACAACCAGGACACTGAAAGAGATGCATTTATAAAAGCGCCCATAGCTCCTCCGTGTTGGATACAACATCCCCACTGGTTGGGTGCCTGTGTTAGGAAAACCATTGTCAGAAAAATATGACCACACGTTTTATTGACAAAGAACAAGCCATCAATAAAGGAGGACCCTTCTGACCTCAATCTTTAATGACGCAAAGAGAGTCTTACGGGTGGGACACTTCAGACCCTGCCACCCCATGACCACCCTCCTATCTGGTGCTAAGATCCCTAGGCTGAGGCACTTCACCCTCTGCCGTTATATGGGTTCATCAGCGTGTATAGGACTCTGTACTGAGGCCCTGCAGCCTGTGGCACTTTTGTGAGTGCATCTGCTGCATTGTCAGGGTCTCGGATGTGAGTCTTGGACTCCAGATAGGTACACTCCTGCTTGAGGACAATCCAGTCCAAATCGGTGTGCACAGCCAAGGGGTTGTCCAGGAAAGAGAGAAGGGATTGACTGTCAGTCAGCAGATGGGATTTGACACCAGCATAACTACCAGCCTGATGCTGCAACCACACCAGCAGATGGTTCAAGTACCTGGCATGCAACACAGCTGATACCACAGCACGGCATTCTGCTACATTGCTGCTGACTGCCTTGCGCTTGTGGAGTCTGCTGAACCAGGAAACCAAAGATTGCTTGCCAGTGGGGTTAGACAACATAAATAGCCCTGCCTCTCTGGCTTGTACCTTAGTGACTACCCGTGACTCCATGGAACTGTCCATCATGCATGTGATGTGGATGGGTTGGAACAGATCCAAAGCATGAAGAATAAGGGGAGGGCCATCATGCAACACCTGTTTAATAGCCCTAGACCCTACCTCCATGAGGACATCATCATCCACTCTGCTGACCACTGCCAGGTGAGGAGCACAAGTGGCACACAGCCAACCTAGCTTACCCCTAATAGTGGGACAGAGATCAGGAGTGATGTCAGAGGGAAGAACATCTTTGCAAGACATGACATACTCAGGGGAGGCTTTGAGAGAACACACCCACTCCTTCTGCTCCTTAAACAGGTTCAGAATGATGCCACAGAACTTGACAGGATCTTTCCCCAGCTCCAGCTGCTTGCCTAATTCAAAGCTAGCAGACACTTGAGCAATGAAATCCTCCACAGCTGCCCTGGGACCAGTAATGAGCTGATCATCCCCATGCCACACAAACATCATCATACCAGCAGGATGAGGGATGGTGAAGAAACAAGGGTCAATATCATCATACTGGGCCCCCAGCTTCAGGAAGACCTCTTGGGCAGACAGCCTAAAAATTTTAGGTGCTGACTGAAGCCCTTCTACCCCCAAGTTAGGCCTTAGATGAGGTTCCTTGATGTCCCCAGACCAGACTTTGGGAGTGTTGACCACATAGACTTGACCCCTCCACACCTTTTGGGCTATGTCAGGGTTGCCTTTAAGGAAGGCACGCTTAATGTCAGTGGCTTTACACACGTAGTCCTTACCAGCATTCAGATGGTGAAGGAAAGTGGCCAACAGGACCTTAAGAGACGTCTGCTGAATACCAGGGGTATACAGTTCAGCCTCTGTTAGCTCAGTGGAGCCCCTGAACTCCGTGACACAAGGTCTGGCATGAAAAATGGGAGGTGTCCCATCTGCCTGGGGTTTATGCTTGCAGACAAACTTCAGTCTGAGCTTTCTGGCCCCTTGTGGCAGTGCCTCAATCGGTGTTACAGGTGGTACCTGGGACTTGCTACGTGGATCAGGACAAACCCATTCCTCTCTAGCCCTGTTAAAGGCTTCCATCCATTTCAGAAAACCAATCTGCGTTTGACAGTCTTTGACCACATCATCATAGGACAAGGGAGACATGGACGCAATGTCCCATCTACCAAGCCCAAACGCAGAGGGGTGTAGCTTCTGAGAATGAATGAGGGAATCAACACAGGGTTCCTGACCTGGGAGGTATTTTATGTTGACAGCATTGATGGCTGCTTCCAGGCCATCACTGATCTGTGTTAAAGGAATTTTGAAATGGTCCAGGGTGACCTGCCCCACCCCAGTCACACTCAACCTCCCAGCTGAGATGACTACTCCAGGGTATGAGACAAATGGTTCCCCCAGCAGTGCATTCCCCTTGTAGCCCTCTACTACCTGGAAGGGAGTGGGCACACCCAGAATGGGAATTAGCACTTGGCCTTTGACTGCCATTTTTGTTTTGCCTGAAAAATCTGACACTCTAGCCCAGGGCGAGCGTTGCAGACTTAGGCCAGATACAGCTTGTGCACTGATGATGCTCACCTGTGCCTGTGTGTCTACTGCCAGAATACTGGGATCCTGGTTAGATTCACCCACAGCATTGACTTGTGCTGCACCTGCTGCCATTTGTGCCTTGGCAGTGTGTGCTCTATGTAGAGCTTTTAGAGCCTCAGCAAATTTATTCCTGGGGACAACAGGATCTGCTGCTTCGCGTGGCTGTTCCTGAGATGAGGGAGGAGCGACCTGCTGCTCATCCAGTGCACGTTCCTCCTGCCCAGTTGGACCAGTGGGCTGTGGTGGGGCTGCACCACTGAGGAACACAGGAGCGTCTATGGTTGTGTTGCTTGCATCAGCTATGTCCCTAGCCAATTCACTGGGTGAGACCAACCCACCAGACTGAGGCTCTGAATCCATGTCCAAGAATTCTACCCCTGACACGTCTGCCAAAGGAGGGTAATAAAGCTTCAGTCTATGCTTGCCAACCATTCGCTCTCTGTGATGCTGAATAGTCACCGTGTCACCTGTTTCTGACAACCTGATGATTTCAGCTGGACCATGCCATCTACCAGAGTGGGCTTTGTTCCCTTCCCCTCCCTATAGTAGAGTACCTGATCCCCCACTTCAAACACAGGCCTGGCATTACTCTTATCCTTTTTTGCCAGCAACTTGGCCAAGTGTTGCCTTTGCGTGTTGTAGTGGTCTAGTACCTCCTGAGAGTAGCTACCTGATTGCAGGCCAATTGGTGTGATTTCACCAAAAGGAGAAGACATGAGGGGCTTGGTGTTCAGAGTTCTGCACACTTCAGCTGCCCACGCTGTCCTATCAGCATAGCTCCCAGACTCTGCTGTCCTGGACTCATTTTTCTTTATGAGGTCCCTGATAGCACGCATGGTACGTTCAATCATCCCCTGGCGTTCATGATCTTGAGCCCCAGCAATGTCTATCTTGGGCAGATCAGGATAATCTTGTATCCACGTGAACTGCTGATCCAGCATTAATTTTTCCTGAGGATGATACCGTGCTAGTGCAATCAGCAGGGCTCTGTGCAGTTGTTCATTGGCCATGCCTGGCAAGGGTTCTATCACCACAAACCTAGACCAGGCATCTTTTAGGACCAAGTAATACACCGTGTCCTTCACCAGGTGTATCACATCCCCTACTAGCTTTCCTCTAGCCAGTGGTGGGGTGGCCACATGCCATCTCTTGGGTTTAGGTGCATGCAGTTGGCACGCTTCACAGTGCTTCCTGACATGCCTGCACATCTGTTCCAGGTCACGGCCATCAATTTTATTGGCCAGCCTTTCTGCCACTGCCTCATGCCCCATTGCCTTGTGTAGCTGTTGGGCTAACCTGGCATAGGATATAACCTTATCTGCTGCTGCGTCTAAGGAGGCTATAGTGGGATCTTGGGCCACCTGTGCTAACGTCATGTCATAAGCCAGGTCCCAATCCACTTCCTCACTGTCAGGCAACACAGAGCAAATGGAAGGTACACGGCCATTGAGAAACCAGGGTACAGGAGACTTACAGTCGTCCTGAGTGCTGGCTTGTTTGTTGGGGCGCCCCGTTGAGGCTCCCTTCCTGGGCTTGTTGCAGCGTCCCCCTGCAGGTAACGGGTGGCGGGGCTCCCAGCAACCTGGGCATACATCCACATCAGATCCAAGTTCGGGTTTGCCCTTCCAGCAATCATCCCTCTCATGCCCCTTGCATGAGCACCTGGTGCAGTACAGGGTGGAGTCATGAGGCTTACCTTTCTGACTAGGCCCCTGGGAGGGCCCTGCCTTACTGCCTGGGTTCCCCTTTCCCCCCTTGTCTGATTTCCCCTGCTGCTTGGATGACCCCCTGCCTTCTTACCTTGCTGGGGACCCTTGAACACCGCCTTGACCTGAGCTACCACCTCCTTGATGAGCTTCTTCCTGCTAGGACCTGCACCGTCCTGACCCCCCCCCTTGGACCTTGTTAACCTTGGGTTCCTTGACAGTTGAGAAGGGTTCTAGGCTCTGCTGAATGAACAACATGGCCCCCCTAAAATCATCCCACTTGTCTTTAAGGCCAGCCAGCAGAACTGCATTGGTGTTCTTGTCCAGCTCAGCTTTGGTGAGCCACTGATGGATCAGGTACTTAGAGTTGAGTTTCTTCAACTCCTCGTCCCTGTCTATGTACAGGACAAACTGTTTGTTATCACGTACGTAGTCAGACTTGTTGACTTTGTACGAGGCCAACCAGTTGAACCCCTTGAGAGCCTGCAGGTGTTCCCCCTTGGTCAACAGCCCTTTTAGGTCTGCTATGAATTCTGTGAAGATTTGCACCTCCTCTGCCCCAGGTGTGCTGGCCCTCCTCTCATACATCTGAACCATTTGTTTTATGCTAGGTGCAGATTGGTGGATCGTGTTAGACACCCTGAGAGCAGGAAACCAATCACGGATGTTATCATGGGACCAGAATGTTCTATCTTGAAAAGAAACTCAAGTGCATCCTCCTGCACAATCCCTCAGCTAGACCTGGGAAGGTAATCCTATCTTCCCTACGGGATGCATCAAACCTGGGTCGCTGTGGTACAGCGACAGTCGCTTGTGGTTGAGGTTGCTGCTGCTGCTGCTGCTGCTGCGGTTGCTGTTGCTGATGCTGCCGCTGCTGCTGCTGCTGCTGCTGCTGCTGCTGTGATGCTGTGGCTGCTGCTGCTGCTGGGTTGCCGCTCCAGCGTTGCTGCCGCCCGCCATACCCCCGGTGCTTGCTGGTGCCCCTCCCCCTGGTGCTCCCCCGTCCTTCCCCTCGTCACCATCCTCCTCTGGATGCGACCGCTGGGGCGTAGACGATGGTCCACACCCCTCCTGCCACTTTCCTTGGCGGACCCGCTTGGCGGCCCTCAGCAGTTGCTCTACTGCCTCTGCTGCCCGCGCCCGCTTGGTCGGGTTGGCCTCCGCTGCGTCCAGCTCCTGGTGGAGTAGTGCAGCGATGCGGTCCAGCTCCAGGTCCGTGTCGGTCTGCACAGTGTGTTTGGGTGTGGGGGGTGGGGGGTGGGGTGTGTCTGCACCAGCGCGAACACGCTCACGCGCGTTTAACAAGGCCGCTCCTCGCTGGGCCCTTGCTGGCTGCGGGGTGCGCATGAAGTCCAATACCGCGTCCTCGGCAGCGGCTCATGTGGCGCCAGACCACGCTCAAAACGGATTGCGTCTCCGAATTCTCCCTGCAGAGCCCAGGTCCTGGCCGCCTCCTGATACCTGCGCAGAGCCCGCTCCTCCTTACGCATGCGCCTGTCTAGGGCACGTGCGTTCCGCCTGCTCTTCCTGGCCAGCCTGGCCTCCTGCTCCCTCCTCGCCGGGCCCACCATTGCTGCCAGTGCCGCCTCCGACCTCTCATGGCCGCGTCCAGCCGCCTGATGCCGCCGGGTCTTCTCCGTGGCATCGTGCGCCTTCGCACGAAGTCGCCGCAGCTCCCGATGCTGCGCCTCCCTGGCCGCACGCTCCCTAGCCAAACTGTTCTCAGCCATGGACCGCACCATTGCCCGCTTCGCCTTCCGCTGGCAATGCCTGGTGTACTCTATCTTGGCCAGCCGCTCGGCCTCGACCATAGCTGGGTCCATCAAAACCAGCTCCTCCCCCCGCGCTCCGGGCTGCATTTCCACCGAGGAGTCGGTCTCCTGCAGTACATCCCCAGCCATGCGCCTGAAGGAGCGCGCTGTGCGCCTGTGCGCAAAGGTGAAGAGCTCGTTCTTCTTGCGGAGAACGTATGGGGGTGCCTCGCGCGCACCTGTCGGCCCCGCGCGCAGACCCGCCCTCGCCACTCGATCCCGCTCCAACTGCCGCTCCGCGAGTTCCCGGGCTGTTCTGTCTATCTCAGTCTCTGCCCGCAGCTGAGCCTCTCGCTGGGCCTCCAGCTCGCGCTGCTGCTCCAGCTCCTTGCGCAGCTGGGCCTCCTGGCGAATGCGCTCTGCCTCGCGGCGGAGCAGCTCTTCCCGCTTCTCCCTGTCCTCCGGCAGCTCGAGATCCACCAGGTCCTCGTCCTCGTCGTAGCCATCCGACGGGATATCCCCCAATACGGGCACCACCCTCCCCGGCCCCGTAAACAGCTCGGGTGCCGTGGGCTGCCCTTCAGCCGGTGGTGCATTGGGACGCCATACATTGTACAGCGGCGGCCTCGCCGCCAGCTGATCCAGGAACCGCGGGTCCTCGTCCGAAGACGAGCGACCACTGCCGGCATCGCTGCCAGCGTGATCAGGCCGGGCCCACTTCAAATGTTCCGAAAAGTGTGACACTTTTGGTCGTTTTTTTGACTTTTTCGACGATCGTCACTCTGCAGAGTGATTCGTCGTGCGAAATCGTGCGAAATTGTGCGAAATTTGCTGAAATCGTGTGAAATTTGCTGAAATCGTGCGAATTTGTGCGAAATTTGCTGAAATTGTGCGAAATTTCATGTGAAAAATGTCGACGGTAAAAAATTTTGATGTGCACAACGTGTGTGAATTCATGCGAAATTTTGTCAAACGTCACTCCCCAAAACGACCCTTGGTTGAAATCCATGCGAAATTGTGCGAAATCATGCAAAATTGTGCGAAATCGTGCGAAATCGTGCGAAAATGTGTGAAAATTTTGCGAAAATCACGCGAAAATCACGCGAACTCGTGCGAAATTTTATTTTTTTTTTGCAAAAAACGACCAAAAGTGTCACACACTTGGCTTGGACGGCGGAACATTTGAAGTGGGCCCGGCCATCATTCCTACCCTGCCGGCCCCGCACTGCCGCCCGGTAGTCCAAATCTTCGGACGACGGGGACAGGCTTGACTCCGAAGAGCACTCACGATCAGAAACGTTCGACATTTTGAAATGAGAGAGTAGTATAAAAACTGTGAGAGTTTTTATAAATGCAAGTTATGGCACTCGTGCAAGTGCATGGATGCGAACGTATGTTTGATTATGCAATGGCTGGCATATATCAATCCATGCAAGCTTGCCAAGCTGGATTGCATGGGCACGTAGGTTAGGGTAACCTAGCTATCCTGTACTAGTGCTAACCAATGAGGTGCTGGCTCCGTCCAGCTAGATCTACTCCAGCTAGGACTGATACGATGCCCACAGGCACCGGCTGCCTAACAGCACTACGTGGATGGTCCTGGACCTCCCCTAGGACCTCCGTACAGGACTAGCACTGCAACCACCTTGTGGTCTGCGTCACAGCTCATAAACCCTACCACGTGAATACCCACGTGCGTGTGCCCTACATATCTCAGTGCTAATATCTAGCACCCACGTGCCCAATATGGCACGTGCGGATCTAAACCCTAGTAGAGATATGTCCAGTGTACTACACCACCGTCCATGTCCGTATCCCACTTGGGAGACGGGGACAACGCCACGTGTACTGATAGTCTAGGCCTGAAGTCCTAGAATAACTCCGCCTCCACCTCCACTGCCATTTCCGCCTCCACTGCCGACATCAACTGAAGCCCAGCTCCTCGACCTCGACCAACGGCTTCAAGCCATGCCGCCACCGCCCAAGTTGAGAGCTTGCATGACACCGCCGGCCTCACCGCCCAGGCGGTGAAGGACATGCATCGCCGCCTGGGCAGCCGGCGCCTGCTGGCTCGGCCGGCGATGCTCCCTCCACCTGGGCGGACAGCACACCACCTCCACCACCTCCACCATCTCGGCACAACTCAAGCAACAAGCCCTCGACCTTCGCGAGGAACTGAAGCCGACATCGCCCGGCGCAGCCACAATGTCATCGTCAAGCACTTCGACCAGCGGGCAGGTGAGACCTCCACGAGCCTTCTTGAGGCATTTAAGCGCGACATTTTTGCCCCCATGCTACTCACTGGTGAGCTGGACATGTCGGCTGTCCGCCTCCCCCGCGCGCGGGGGAAGGCTGGCCCGGCACCCGTGCTCCTCACCTTTAAGTACATGGCGGACAAGCTGTCGTTCCTTAAATGCCGCAAGAAGCTCTCGGAGACTCGCTTCACGCTGGACGACAACTTGACCCTGGCCCAGCAACAGCGGCGACGCGAGCTATGGCCGACCTACCTTCAGCTCCGGCAGAGCGCAAGGGGGAAGCCGGTATACTGGAGAGGGGCGGTCATCCACGTACGTTGACCACAAGCCCTGGCAGCCCCCCCCTGCCACCTCAGACTAGGGAATATCAAGGAGACAACCCGCAGGCCAGAAATCGGGAGAATCCGGACCATGGTAGCTCGAGCCTGCCGTTATCTTGTCCGCGTGTTCGAGTCGTTCAGGATGATGAAGATGAATGGTGATGGAAATGTGTATCCTTGTGCATTGAAATTATGGCTGGCTTACGTGTAGAGCGACTAGATGACCTAGACGGTGGGGCCGGAAACAGCATGCTTGATCAGGGCGTGTGTTTCGAGCCTAACTGGCCGGGAGTGTCTAGTCGGTGGTGAGCACCAGGGAATATATACCAGTACAGTGTAGATTAGTCAGGCTTAGCCTAGCATGTGGCCCACGCGCATCAATTAATTAATTAATTATAGGAACATAACTCCGTTGGGAGTATATGTAGCACATAGCCCAGAGAAGGGGCATATGGCCTATCATACATTCTAAGCTACTTCCTGTGCACAAGGGTGGGAATGTAAAGGACCCTTGCTCTAGGTGCACCAGGGCACTTGCATCCCCATGATCTTCAAGCTATGCCCAGCGATCAAGGGGGAGCCTGTCATGGGGGGGAAGATCAGCATGGCTATATATACAAAAGCCTAGGGCATGGCATCGCAATCTCCTGGCCTATAATGGGACCCCCATGGATGTTGCATTAAGAATTTAGCCATGCTATGCCATGCAGAGAGATGCTCTCTGTCGAGAAGCCATGCCCTAGCTCTTGTATAGCCATGATGATCTTCCTCCCTCACAGGCATGCTCCCCCCTTACCCGGGCATAGCGTGGTAGACCATGAGGGTGCAGGTGCCCTGGTGCACCTAGAGCAGGGGTAGCTTACATTCCCACCCTTACATGAAGTAGCCTAGAATGTATTAAAAGCCATCTGCCCCTTCTCAGGGCTATGTGCTACATCTACTCCCAACGGAGTGATGTTGATAATTAATTAGTTAATGGCATCTCAGCAAAGAGTTACTCCCTGCATGGGCACAACATTACTAAATAAGGCTAGGCATCGTCTGGAGTGTGGCACATCATAGGCACACATGTACATGATTAAATAAAGCGCGGGGCTTAGCTGGGATAGTGCCTCTAGGAGGCGTACATGTACATGGCCACGGTCTATCTATTCTGCACTACTACTGCTGTATTCCCCTAAGCTGGGGCGTCTGGAGTCGCTGGGGCCGCGGTGGGGGGGGGGGTCGCCTGCCAGGGCTTGTGGCCGACGTAGATGGCCGCCCCCTTCCAGTACACCGGCTGGCCCGCCTTGGTCTGCCGGAGCTGGAGGTAGGTCGGCCATAGCTACCGTCGCCGTTGTTGCTGCGCCAGGGTCAAGTCGTCATCAAGGGTGAAGAGAGTCTTCTCGAGCCGCTTGCGGCGTCTGAGAAAAGAAATCTTGTCCGCCGGGGTCTTAAAGGTGAGAAGGAGCGGGGGCGGCCCACGCGCATGTGCGCCCATAATGGCCCCCATGGATAATGCCTTCAGAATTTAGCCACGCCCTGCCTATAATGGGACCCCCATGGATGTCGCATTAAGACTTTAGCCATGCTATGCCGTGCAGAGAGATGCTCTCTGTCGAGAAGCCATGCCCTAGCTCTTGTATGGCCATGATGATCTTCCCCCACATGACATACTCCCCCTTAGCTGGGCATAGTACGCGAAAACGCGGAAAAGATAACGGCAGGCTCGAGCTACCATGGTCCGGATTCTCCCGATTTCTGGCCTGCGCTGGTTGTCTCCTTGATAGTGTGAAGATCATGAGGGTGCAGGTGCCTTGGTGCACCTAATTAATTAATTAAAATCATAGCTCCGTGGGGAGCATATGTAACACATAGCCCTGAGAAAGGGGCATCTATGGGTTTGTAATACAATCAGGGCGACAACCTGCAGGTGTAGGATGTACGACTATCACCTGCTCTGGGTGCACTAGGTGCACCTGCACCTCCATGATGGTTCATGCCTCCTAAACAAGCACAGGCACCCAGGGGGGGCTTGAGGAGAGGGCCTAGAAGGCCTGCATGACATATGGGGTGGAAGGTATGTGGCTAGGCTATAGCTAGGGTACACATGGCCTCTCAGCAGGGAGTAACTCCCTGCATGGGCAAAGCATGATCGACTCGAAATTGCTACGGCTATGTTTTTATTGGTGCACCTAGAGCAAGTGTTGCTTACATTCCCACCCTTGCAGGAAGTAGCCCAGAATGTATTAAAAGCCATATGCCCAGGGCTTCTCAGGGATATGTGCTACATGTACTCCCAACGGAGTTATGTTTCTAAGTAATTAATTAATTACTTAACTCAATTAAAAAAAAAAAATTATAACATGAAGTCCTCCGTTGGGAGATCATGTAGCACATGTTCCCTTGCTGGATGGATAGGGGTGGGCGAAGCCGCGAAACCGAACTAAGCTAACTCTAAGCTAGTCTAATCTAGAAAACGCTAACTACTCTACTCAGCAAAGCGCCTCTTCCTCAACTGGGGGGCTCCAGGCCGGGCTTGCCGACAGGGGCTGGCGTGCGAGCCTGGACAATCGTCTTCCCAGAGGACATTCCCAGAAAGCTAGGTAAACCTGCCATGAACTACACACAGATGTTGCTGGCCGACCGAGTGGTCCCAGCCCCGTTTGAACACCGCATTCGCTCCCTTTCTCTTGCTTGGACTGGCCATGCAGAACAAGAAGAGGTGGCAGACGATTGTATAGGCTCACACGCCAGCCCCTGTGGACAAGCCACCCCCGGAGAGGAAGGGGCGCTTTGCTGAGTAGAGTAGTCAGGGTTTTCTAGATTAGCTTAGCTTAGAGTTAGCTTAGTTCGGTTTCGCGGCTCCGCCCACCTCCATGGATCCACCCAAGAAGGAATATGTGCTACATGATTTCCTAACGGAGCCATGTTATAATTTAATTTAATTTAATCGTCTTCCACCTCTTCTCGTTCTGCATAGCAGTCCAAGCAAGACAAAGGGAGTGAATGCGGTGTTCAAACGGATCGAGCTGGGACCACAAGGTCGGCCAGCAACTGCTGTGTATAGGTCATGGCAGGTTTACCCATCTTTATAGGAAATTTGGCCCTGGGGCCAGGCCAGGTCAGAATATGCCGCCCTGGTTGGCCAAGCCGCTGGGGGCCGGATCGACAGACCGAGGTCGGTGTCTACCTGAGTGGTGCGAGCAACATGCCCTACGAATGCTATCCTACGCTGCCTAATCTCGTCCGAAATGCGATGCATACCCTGATACAAAGATTCTAAAGACCTATGTGTGGAAAACTCGACGTTCAGGGCCTGGCGGAGCATCCTGGTGATGGTGCCATTCAGCCGTGTGGCCAGCAGTGCCCGTGAGCGTCCATGCCTCGGCACTGTGGGTGAGCACCGTGAGGACCAGGACCTGAAGAGCATTCGCTTTCGGTGCTCGCCCAGGTCCTTCGAGTGCCATGCAGTAGGTTTTGAGCGAGCGAAGCCTAGCCCAGGTCAGGCCGATGCGGGTGTCCACGTCGTCGGCGGTGTCGGGGTGCATGCTCCCCAGCAGTTTGACGCGATCACGGAACGGGACCTCCGTCCCGTCTAGCAGCTGTGGCTTTGGCGGGCAACTGGTAGCCCCAAGCACCATCGCCTCAGTTTTGACACTACCAGGTCCAACCCCACCGCCCGCGCCTCCACGCCCACACTGTCCAGCCAGGTCTGACTGTGCTCAGGGAGTTCAATGAGGGTGGTATCATCCACATAAACCACGTCGGCCAGGCGGTAACGAAGGCCACCATGGCCATGCACAAAGGCGTTGTGTAATGGATGCAAATGCACAAACTGATTACATTAACGAGAAGAACATTTCCTCGGACCCACGGCTTTTGCCGTTAATAACCATGCACGAAGTGAAGTATCTAGAAACACTCGAGGCAATGCCATCACAGACACCAATCGATTCCTGTAAGGATGACCGAAAACGTGCGCCAAAACATCACGCACACCTTCAAATGTCTGCTGTTACAGTCAACGGGCCAAAAAAACGCTGCCAACACGTAGCGGTGTCGCCTATGTAGTCTAGACGCTGGCACCCTCGGTCTTGTCCACTGTGCGCGTGCCCGCGATGGCGTTGCCGGCGGCCGTGTGGCCGACCAGCTTATTGAGTGCGTTGATGTAGGCGCGTGCACTGGCCACCACAACGTCCTCACTGGCGCCCGTCCCGCTGCATTGCCAAGTCAACGAGGGAGGGAGCACAAGGGGCAAGCATGGGCACGGGGCATAACAAATCCTGACCAAAGCCTAAGTAATGGCATTTGGGGACACATGAGCCAACACAGTCGTGTCGGAACCACTGGCGTAGCATACCGACAAAAGCACTTGACCGTTCCACCAGGCAATCCATGAATGTGGTACACGGTGCAAAGTTCAATGGATGGAAATGCTGGGCCGCCGCCTGCTTCTACCAGTATATTTGCGACAGTCCCGGAGATAAGGCCCGAGGGGGGGGGGGGGGGGGGGGTCTAGCACCCCTCCCCCCCCCCCCGCCCAGCCACGGGAACCCCCCGGGGTAAGGGGGTCAGACCCCCTTTCCCCCCCCCCCCCCCATTCGTTGCCACCCCCGGGGGGTCCAGGGAGGGGGTGGGGGGGGAGGGTAAAGAAGGCTTCCCCCCCCCCCCCCCCCCCCGACGTCGACCAAGGTTCGCACATGGGAATGACCTTATATATAGTGTTAGTACAGCGTTAATCAATTAATGAATGACCTTATATATAATATATTTTGGGAAAAACCTGGGCGGCAAAGCATGGGCGGAAAACCTGGGCCGGAAAACCTGGGCGGAAAAGGTAATGGGGCCCAAGGGGGGTGGGTGGGTTGGACCCCCCCCCCCCCCCCCCCCCCGCAATAAATCGTCGGGGGTGGGGGGTTCCGACCCCCATACCCCCCCCCCCCCCGCCCCCGGGCCAATGGGACCCCCCCGGGGTCGGGGCAATACCTCCGGGGCGGTCGTGATAAGTCTGCTACAATGCTTCCACAAGCACGCCAACAAAATAGTGACCATGACTAACAGCAGCAAGACTAAAACTCTCCTCTTTACCATATATCAGCACAGTTGGCAAAGAAAACTCAACAAAGATGGCAACGCTGCCCTAGGCACTGACTAGACGCGGCAAGAGAACACTGAGTTGGCCCATGGCATGCCAGCTGGAACTCACCTCCACGAGCGCGCAGAGACGGTGCCCGACTGCGCGTGGGTCTGCGTGCTGCCGCTCGTGTCGCGCGCACGGATGAGCACGCGCGTGTGCGCCAACGCGTCGATGCCCGCGGTCACGCTGTTCATGCTGTACTCGAGCAGGGTGACGGGGCGCTGCAGCCATGCAAGGGCAGGGCAAGGGGGGCATGGTGGGCACGGGGGGCAAGGGCGGGCAAGGGGGGCAAGGGGGCAAGGGGGCAAGGGGGGCAAGGGGGGCAAGGGGGGCAAGGGGGGCAAGGGGGGTAAGGGGGCCAAGGGGGCCAAGGGGGCCAAGGGGGCCAAGGGGGCCAAGGGGGCCAAGGGAGCCAAGGGGGCCAAGGGGGCCAAGGGGGCCAAGGGGGCCAAGGGGGCCAAGGGGGCCAAGGGGGCCAAGGGGGGCAAGGGGGGCAAGGGGGGCAAGGGGGGCAAGGGGGGGCATGGAAGAGTAGAGTGAGGCGGGGCAGGGAAGCGAGCAGCGCAGGTCGGTGGGGTGGCAAGCAGACAGCAAGGGATGCAGACAGGTATAGGAGGCCCCAACAAGGCTGCTGGCCCGCCCCTGAGTTGTAACACTTGGGATTGAGCGCACCATGAAGCGTCAAAAGCCTGAAAAAATTTAATGAATGCACAATAATTGAACAGAGCGAAATGTGCAGCCGTGCTATAAAACGAGACAGGAATGCGTAGTGGAAGGACTGCCAGAGTCGCCTGGCAGATGCCGGAGGGAGCTGCCATGACGCGTTTGACTCATGATGTGAACGCGGCTGAACGATTTCAACACTGCCTTTCGCTCACCAAGCCCACGAAAAGCATGAACTAACCTCCCCCCACACCCTCACACCCCCAAACAACCACCACACGCATGCGAAGTCGTGACTGTGACCGTCAACCCATCCATCCTGCCCTAACAGAAAACACGAAGCGACAACGACATCCGGTCTCCGCAGCAGCAGAACAAACACATCCAGGCCACGAGCAGCCAAGCCGCCCACCCACAACGCCCGCCACGCCCGCCCAGCGTGCCCGCCCTGCACCCACCCCCACGATGCCGTCGATGGCGCGGTACGCCGCGTCTACGGGCCCGTTGCCGATGGCGGAGAGCATGTGCGGCGTGTTATCGGGGCCAAACAGCACCACGGTGGCGGTGGCCAGGTTGGCCGTGCCGCTGACCACCTGCAGGTCGCCCAGGCGCCAGATCTCATCCGGCTGGTACAGCTCGTCTGCGACCAGCGCCTCAATGTCACTGTCCGTCACGTTCTGGTGAGTGCATGCAGGCATGGACAAGAATGCGCGTGCCGACATGAAACACGGCCATAATTGACTGGTGTGAGCCATTGTCGTGTGTGCGAATCATACCAGGAAGGAGAAAAGTTGTGCGGCATCACTCACGCGGAGCAGACGCGAGGGGAAAGGCATCACTCACGCGAGAGAAAAGGGGCAGATCATGTACTACATTGCTTTCAACGTCAAAGCTTAAATCACCACCTGAAAGCCTAAGTAGCCATCCCCCCCGCCGGAAACGGCATCCTCCCCCAGCCTGCCCATGCTTGCTAGTCCAGCTCACTTCTGTACGCAGCCAATCGTTTCGCAAGTGCCGCAACATCAGCAGCAGCTGCTGCAGCGGGGGGTGGGGTGGGGTGGGGTGGAAACAAAGTCCCCGCAACCATTGGGAACCGGGCGCGGCCGCTATCCCTGACCTCCTACTTGTTCATGCGAGGCCCCCTCACCTTCTTCTTGTCGGCCAGCTTCTTGAAGCGCGAGAAGATCTCGTCCAGCTCGCCCTGGTCCAGTTCGTCATAGCCCAGCTGCGCGCACAAAGCACGCAAGGGGGTTGGAGCAGGGGAAATGACATATGTAGAGGCTGCATCAGTGACGTGGGCGGTGGGGCACGGTGGGGCAGCGTGCATGGGTCCTGCTGCATGGCACTCTCGCCATAACCAACCTTGCCACGTGGCAACGCATGCACACAGCATGGCCACACCACCAACATCTCCTCAGGAGGGAGATGTTACTAACAGAACCTGCCGTTGAGCCACCTGTGAACACAGTGTTGGCCCCCAACCTGGCGCCAACATGCCCCTGATCATGCCGCCCACCACAATTTGGGCTTCCCTTGTTTGCACCCGGACACAGCCACCAAACTACCCAACCAACCAGCCAACAACACTGCGGTGCTCACCTCCCTGACATACCAGCCATTTGCTGCATCATGTGCCTCACCAACTCCACATCATTTCAATATCAAGGGCGCTACTCACCTCATTTATTTTCCAGTTTAACGCCTGCTTGCGCTCAGACCAGAGACCTTCCCTAGTTCACCATCCACTCAACCAACATCCTCACCTTCTTGAGCTTGAACTAGCCTGCTCACCTCCTCCCGCTTGGACTATCCTACTCACCTCCTTGAGCTTGGCCTTGAGCGCCGCGCGCCCACTCAGCTTGCCCAGCACCAGGCCCGCCTCGTCGCGCCGCACGAGGCCAATGTCCTCCGGCGACATGATCTCGTACGTGTCCTTGTTCTTGAGCATGCCATCCTGGGGGGGACAGGGATGCGTTGGGTAGTTGATGAGGGTGAGGGTGTTAGTGGGTGGGTGGGTGGCAAGTGGGGGACGACAGGGGAGGCAGGCGGCCATGCATCCAGCGCAAGCGAAGAGGGGGGGGGGGGGGGGGGGGGGAGGGAGGTTGCTGCTGGCAACTCAGGGGACCCAATGCCCCGCAGGAGGATGAGGTGGAGGATGAGAACGCACAGTGAAGGTGGAGTGGCAGTGCGCCCGCGGCAGGGACGGGGAGGGGAGGGGGAAGGGATGGGTGATTGAAGGGCGAGCACAGGATGATCCCGTTGCAACAGGAAGCACTGAATTTACACATTCCAAGTGCGGGCGGGCGGGTGAGTGGGTGAGTAGGTGGGTGGGTGGGTGGGTGGGTGGGTGGGTGGGTGGGTGGGTGGGTGGGTGGGTGGGTGGGTGGGTGGGTGGGTGGGTGGGTGGGTGGGTGGGTGGCATCTGGGGTCGGCGGAGACGGAGTACAGACATGTGTGTGGGCCGTGCATACTGATGGCTGGCCCGTGAGGATCACTCGTCCTGCAGCAACAACCACGTGTGCGTGCGATGGCCTCCCCGCACGCTCACCTGGTGGATGCCGCTCTCGTGCGCAAACGCATTGGCGCCCACGATCGCCTTGTGTGGCTGCACCATCATACCCGTGTACTCCGCCACCTGGCGGTGGGGGAGGGCATGACCGGGAGGCGGGAGCCAGCGGGGAAACCAAAGGGAGAGACGGAAAACCAAAGGGAAAAAACGCGCGTGCGCGCGAGAGAGAGGGAGGGAGAGGGAGAGAGAGAGAGAGAGAGAGAGAGAGAGAGAGAGAGAGAGAGAGAGAGAGAGAGAGAGAGAGAGAGAGAGAGAGAGAGAGAGAGAGAGAGAGAGAGAGAGAGAGAGAGAGAGAGAGGAGGGAGGGAGGGAGGGAGGGGAGGGAGGGGGGGGGGAGGGAGGGGGAGGGAGGGGGAGGAGGGAGGGAGGGAGGGAGGGGGAGGGAGGGAGGGGGAGGAGGGGAGGGAGGAGGGAGGGAGGGGGGAGGGAGGGAGGGAGGGAGGGGGGAGGGAGGGAGGGAGGGAGGGAGGGAGGGAGGGAGGGGGAGGGAGGGAGAGGGAGGGAGGGGGAGGGAGGGAGGGAGGGAGGGAGGGAGGGAGGGAGGGAGGGAGGGAGGGAGGGAGGGAGGGAGGGAGGAGGGAGGGAGGGGGAGGGGGGGAGGGGGGGAGGGAGGGAGGGAGGGGGAGGGAGGGGGAGGGAGGGGGAGGGAGGGGAGGGAGGGAGAGGGAGGGGGAGGGAGGGGGAGGGAGGAGGGAGGGAGGGGGAGGGAGGGGAGGGAGGGGGAGGGAGGAGGAGGAGGGGAGGGAGGGGGAGGGAGGGGGAGGGAGGGGAGGGAGGGGAGGAGGGAGGGAGGGGGGAGGGAGGGAGGGAGGGAGGGAGGAGGGAGGGAGGGAGGGAGGGAGGGAGGGAGGGAGGGAGGGAGGGAGGGAGGGAGGGAGGGAGGGAGGGAGGGAGGGAGGGAGGGAGGGAGGGAGGGAGGGAGGGAGGGAGGGAGGGACGGAGGGAGGGAGGGAGGGACGGAGGGAGGGAGAGAGAGAAGGCCAAAGGCACAGACACAGATCAGTCACAATAAAGACACCACCATGAGTCCACCTTGCATCGACCCATGACATGGCGGCACCGTGGTCCCTATATACCCGAATGGCAAACACACGTGGCAGCATAGATGAAAACCTGGGTGCCAACAGGCGGATGCCATATTCCTGTCACCTGTTACATCCCATGGGCAGTGCGTAGTCAGCACGTGGCATGCCGACCACGGGCATGGGATAGAGACACCCGTGGCATGCCGGGCATGCAATCTCCCCATGCACGAAACCCCTTACAAGGCAAGCTGCGCACATCCGACCCAGCACGGCAGCGGGCAGCATCACGCAGGATGCCCCCTGTACTCTTGTGGGGTGCCCACCTGTCATGTGCGTGTGCGCGCTTGTGCTGGTCCATGTTCACAGGTGCAAACGCGCGTGCATGCGCATGCCTATTGCCATACGCATGCCCACGCTAATGCTCAAGCGTGCACCGGCCTTGCTCACGCTCATGACAGCACCCTGCTCACCATGCGCGAGGAGAGCGCGATGTTCTGCGTGTGGATGCCCGTGCGCAGGCCGCCGATCCACTTGGAGCGGGACTTGAGGATCATGGTCAGCTGGGGAGAGGAGGGCGTACGCAAGGGAGGGCGCAGTGAGGAACAAAAGGGCAAGAGGGATTGGACAAGGCGGGAGAAGCCAGGCATGACCCAGGCGGGGAGGGGGGGGGGGGGGTTTAGGGTTTAGGGTTTAGGGCAAGGAGCGGGAGCAAGGAAGATAGAATGCAAACGCATCGCCTGCGGGGGCAGCCATACCATCCTTGCGATCCAATGGGTGGGCATGTGGGTGGAGCGACCCCTGGGAGCTACCGCGAACCCCTGTGGTTGCCTCAGTTGTTGCCCCGTGGAACACAACGCCACACCCAGGCCTGCGAGGAGGCACGCCCTAGCTGGCCCAGGCTGGGTGCTGTTGGTTGCCAAGTTTAAGGGGCACCACATGCATCCCACTGAGTGCATGTATCCTGCATGGCAAGTTTCTCCCGTCTGCATAGCCTATATTGGGTTTATCCCTTGCGCTAAGCCGCTTGGCTGTTCACCGACCTCCTCCAGGGACGCGTTGCCGGCACGTTCGCCGATGCCGTTCACCGTCACCTCCACTTGGCGCGCACCCGCCAGCACACCCTGCACACATGGGCATGTGTTGACATCGCCATGTGCACGCATGGGACGTCACAACACCACATAGCGACCGCAGCGGGTCATGGGCATGGCAACGTCACAGCAGAGAGAGATGCAGTCACACCACCACGACTGAGCCAGGAAACACACAGGGAGGATGCTACGAGCACAATCACCACCAGAGTGTGGGCAGCATACTGCTGTAGAAAGGACCAGTGCGGCCCTTGTTACGTGTGAAAGGGTGGAGTGGGGGGCAAAGACGTGCGGATCAATGGCGGCGGTGGTGCCGGTGGCATATTAGGGCCCACAGGATGTGTGCATTACGTAGTGACAACAGCATCACTGCATACACGGGGGGGAGGGGGGCCACGGAGAAGGGGGGGGGGGGGGGGCGACGTTTGCTACTATGAGTAATGTCCTAAATACACAAGCCTGAACAATAGAGGACGATGCTAAGGAGATCTAGGGCTGGCCATCAGGGATGAACACAACTTGAAGACACCAAACCGCTAATTGGAACCAGCGCATGTCGTCACACATCTGTTTCAAGGGCGAGGATTGCCTGGTGGAGGCGACATCAAGGCAGGGCCCCGCAAGAGGATAAGGGGGGACACGGGAGCACAGATGGCACGGCCACGGTCAGCCCTGAACAGAGGAGAGGCCCACAAGGCGGCCAAAGACCAGCAAGGCAGGAGCAGGGAACGCAGGAGCAGGCCACGGGGTCACAGCTCACGCACCGCGAGCGTGGTGGCGGTGGCGAGGCCCAGGTCGTTGTGGCAGTGGGTGGAGACGACCACGTCCTTGATGCCCGGAACGTTCTCATAGATGCCCTTGATCAGGCGAGAGTACTCGTCCGGCAGGCTGTAGCCGACCGTCTCAGGGATGTTCAAGGTGGTCGCGCCCGCCTTGATCACCTCGCCCAGGATGCGGTAGAGGAAGACCGGGTCGGAGCGGCCCGCGTCCTCGGGCGAGAATTCCACGTCATTACACCCGAGGGAACGGGCGTATTTCACCATCGCCACTGCGATCTCGACTACTTCATCGGGGGTTTTCCGCAGTTTATGCTCCATATGAATCGGGCTCGTGGCGATGAACGTATGTATCCGAGGGCGCTTGGCATGGCGAACCGCCTCCCAAGCAGCATCGATATCCTTTTTGTTGGCTCGCGAGAGCCCGCAAATAACGGGTACGTGGCCGGTCTCATCGACGTTATTGCCTACCTCAATCGCAATGGTGCGTACGGCCTCCAAATCGTCAGGGGAAGCCGTGGGGAAGCCTGCTTCGATGATATCTACGCCCAATTTAGCCAGCTGTTTGGCAATGGCCAGTTTTTCGCTGCTTGTGAGGGACGCGCCAGGAGACTGCTCCCCGTCGCGCAGCGTTGTATCAAAAACTCGAACGTACGTCGGGTCATCGATCCTATTAGGGATATACTCCGGCCGATTGATGTTGGCTCTGGTTGTCGCGCGGCGAGCCGATTTCGAGGGCCTCTGTGGAATAACGCCTTTCACTGGAGCTCCCAACAGGGGATCGCGAGGCAGGAAAGTTGCTGCACCCCTTGACGCATTGATGCGCGACGAAGGGGCAATTGAACGCATGGACTTGGCGACTGCGGCCGGCTGACAGCCGGTCGGAGCAACCAGCGCCTTTGCGGGAGAAACTACAACAACGCTAGCCATAGCTACCAACACGTCCGATCCAACCACTTCAGCCTGACAGCCTTTCACGCAGCTCCAGAAGCGCCACGACCAAGTGATGATGGCTATGGCGATTTCCACCGCGGAGCGAAGGTGGTTTAGCGTGCCTTGGCTTGGCTATGCATGCGCAGGTCCCACGACCTCCTCGGGCCGGGGATTCTGCGCACGGGCGCGGACCTATGAAGGTTGGTTTCGTGCCCACACTTCACAGCTCACTCACTCCCCCGCAACACGTGTCATGTGTGCTATCTTCCGTTACTTGCAGCGCGACGCACACCACTATCCAGTATCCAGAATGATACTGTAGGAACACCAGGGGAACACAAGTGCTATTGACTTCAACTCGAAAACGTTCCGGCCTCCTGAAAGTGGTCGTTGTCAGTCAGTCAGTCAGTCAGTCAGTCAGTCAGTCAGTCAGTCAGTCAGTCAGTCAGTTGTATCCCACGCCGCACATGGGCCGCCCTGTCGGTTCACCGGCGTGGGAATAAACTCAACGCAACCTAGACTCAACATGGGACTCAACATAGACCCAACGTGGGCCGTTGAGTTGAGTTGAGTTTATTCCCACGCCCGTGAACCGACTGGGTTATTAATAATGGATCCAACGGCTGGTCCTGATGGGGTGGCAATTGGCAAACAAGGTGATGAGAGCGGTGAGATACTTGACCCCTACATAGACATGGGCCGCAGATTATTTTTCCGTCGTTGTAGCTGACTGTGTCTGCCAGTCAGTTCACAGTTGGATGACTTGAACTGGGGATCGGATTCGCTGATACTTATGTACCATTTCACCTCTCTAGTCTATAATTGGATACTGTCCTGGCCCTCGGCCGTTTCCAAATCTCTGCTGCCCCGGTGCGGCGTGGGCAACAACAACAACAACAACAACAATCGTTTTCCTCGCAAGGGAAACAGGGACAAGCCTCATTTCCCCTCTCATCCTCTTTGGTCCATAATTGGCTAATAAAATATACCCATTTCCCCGAAACAGGGACAAGCCGAGCATATTCACATACCTACTCCCTAAACGTACGTCGCGAGAAAGGACGCGCATACCGAATTCACCAACGCATAGTCAACAAGCTACAGCTGAAACCCCACCTAAACCACTACGAACAAGCTCGACTTCAAAGTTCACAAACTGAACTCGACAAACTCCGTTTTGAAAGACACGCCCTAGCTTTAGACTCTGAAAATCTGTGGTGGCATCAGGTAGGCGAACGCATGACAAAAGATTTTTTCGCACTTATTCCACCACTAAAATCCAACTCAATCATTTCAGAAATCCAGGATGAACAAGGCACACACACGGCCACAACCCCCATCCTAGAAAGTGGACATCGTTTCCGCTACACCTCGCTGTTCCAAAATGAACCCAACCCCGAAGCCGACGCGGCCATAGCAAAAATTTTACAAGCTATCCCACGCCGCCTCACACTTGCGCAACAACACCAACTAGACCAAACCCCCTCCATGGAGGAGGCTACTAATGCCATGCAAAACATCCGGACCGGTAGTGCCCCAGGGGTGGATGGGCTTCCCATCGAGTTTTGGAAAACTTTTTGGTCCCTTTTACACGTAGATTTCTATCAATGCATACTAGAAATCTGGCAACATGGACAAATTACGGGTCAATGGGCCGAAACAGCCCTCATTTTATTGTTCAAAAAGGGTGACAAAACACAGTGGAAAAATTACCGGCCAATACGGCTCCTTACGGTTGCGTACAAAATCATTAGCAAGATAATTCAGCAAAGGCTCTACTCTGTTCTCGACTGCCTTATAGGCCCGGAGCAAGTAGGCTTCCGTGCTAACCTCCATATCAACGATAGCATCACCCTCATAATGGACATAGTAGAGAAGGCATGGCGCGACGACATTGCCGGCTTTATCCTCTTCTGGGACTTTGAAAAAGCGTTTGACCGCATGTGCTGGGCATACCTCCGACACATATTGATCGGCTTAGGGTTTGGCCCACGCATCCTAACGGTCATCATGGGAATGATCAAATCGCTAACCTGGTACATCCTTATCAACGGTCACAAATCTGCACTTGGCCACAGCTCAAGATCCCTCCCCCAAGGAGATTGTATGTCCCCCATCTTGTTCCTACTGGCACACGCAGGATTGTTTTGGCTCCACCAGCACGACCCTCGTCTGCAGGGCTTCCCGCTTGCAGGCAGTGCCAAAGGTATTGTACAGATAGCCTATGTGGATGACACCACCAATGTTTGCATCTCTCTACAGGAAGTGAATGCTGTCTTGGAAAATATCAACACGTACTCTGTGGCCTCACAACAACGTTGTAATGTGCAAAAGTCCACGGGAC
Organism: Mesostigma viride; assembly: GCA_009746045.1. Lineage (NCBI taxonomy): Eukaryota > Viridiplantae > Streptophyta > Mesostigmatophyceae > Mesostigmatales > Mesostigmataceae > Mesostigma > Mesostigma viride. The sequence goes on from RPFO01000123.1 coordinate 1,032,105, forward strand.
TGCACATCGGCAAACCCAACCCATCTCGGATAAACCCCTCTCACCTGGCCATGACATGGGTCAAACCAGGTGAACACCATCTTTTGCACAATTGCCCCATTGGCTGCACGCCAGAGGGACGTTTGGCTGAACATCGTGCGTTTTTATATGACGAAACCAACCACGTGGGCAAACTTGCAGGAGTGCTCCTCACGGCAGGGCGGTGGGGTGGCGTCCAGCGGATGAGCTTACGAGGAAAAGCACTAATCGTCAACCAACTCTTGTTCTCCAAGGTTTTATACTACTGTCTGGCACACCCTCCCAACGATCATACCATACAGCTTATCCAACGCATCGGCAGCAACTTTGTTTGGAAACAGAAAGGTTTGATATCTCACACGGTACATGGTTGGATCAGCCGGGATATGTCCTTTATGTCATGGTTGCACGGTGGTCTAGGGCTACACAACATACAATGGCGCTTGTGGTCGATGTATGCTAAACAAGTGATCAGCGTGTACATGGAAGTGAACACGCACCCTGGCTGCCTGTTGGCAAAAGAGTCTCTCTCCGCTAGTTACACCCATGCTAATGGCACATCATGGCACCTTGACGCTGGAGTACTTGGCTGCACACTGATATCATACAAGGGGCTCCCCTGGTACTGGTCGCGCCTATGGTTAGGTTATCACAAGCTCAAACCTGGGCGCCTCGTTTTTCCCACCACTCGTGAGGAGGTTGCACGACAGATTCTTTATTTCAATGATTTGATCGTGGACAATGCGCGCAAGCCCTTGGGCACGTTACATGGGCACAACCCTTATGCTGGCTTCCTGTGCGCATCACCCCCTGTTCTGAGAGTGCTCGATCTCTACGCGTGGCAGGGGGACAGATATCGGTTACGGGCATACACTGAAGTTAATGCTTGGGTGCAAAACATGCCATCGCTACACGCTTGGAACACCCTCATCCAGGCCATCCCAGCTACATGGCATGCTGTGATGATGGCCCCACGCAAGGCCCTACAGCCGGGTGATTGGATCAGTTTTTACCCAGACGGGATCACATCCACATGCAAAGGTCTGGTCCGGGGAGTGTTGCCTCCGGCCGGAATTCAAGTCCAAGTGGCCGACACCCTTCCAGGCCACAATGGTTGCCTCAATCAGTTGGCGACATTATGTGTCTGTCTTCCAGCCCACCAATGTCACCGTATCCGGATGGTCCCGTGGTTAGTATCAAGGTCCTGCATGTTCCAGCCGGACCCCACGACCCCGGCGGAGGCCATCACTTGGTTACACGTAGGCAATACGAGATTGGATACTTTACCATTGGACCCCCTGGAATTTGGCTGGACCCTGACCAAGGGGATGTCTAGGATCAGCAAATGTCTTTACGAGTACACGGCAGAATGGGGTTATGACATTTTATTGCACGAGAACCATAAGCTCCACCCTGGCCGCCCACGATGGGGCTTTCAATGGCCTGGATATAGTTGGATTAAACTTATCACCCTGGCGGTCGATCACCCTTTGGTGGACCGCAGAGCGACCGACATTCAACATCTTTTACTGCACAGAGCCATCGGGGTAAACGCGACCCTCAGCAGCCGGTTTCACCACGATGCGACATGCCTGTGCACCTTCCCTTCGGAAACAATTGAGCACCGCTTTCTCTACTGCCAAGTGAGCGGGGTGTGGCAATGGTTGTTTAACGTATGGTCCGCATGGACCGCGCTACCACATTCCACACTAACGCTATCCGTGCGTTGTATCATATTCGGTATGGCGGGGACCCCCGGGGAGGAGCTATCCGACAGTCAACTAGCCTGGGTATGGCTCCGAACTAATATGCTATACGCGATCTGGACTATCCGGAACGAGACGGTTTTCAAAGTGCGGCACGAATACACCAAAGCCGCCGTTGTGAGGCGGTTTATCTTCCTCTGGAACTCAGCAATGCGTCGCGCTTGGCTCTTGGCGCAAGAACAATACAAGGTGTGGGACCCCGGGCCCAACAATGACAGGCCCAGCCCCTTGGAGCTCTTCCATGCTCTCCTGGGACGCAACATGGTGTTTACTTGCATTCCTCACGGTGACCTTACGCGCGTCACTTGGCTCCCCTGGTCACACAATGCTCCTTTCTAAACCTTTCACCTATCACACTACCCTCAGAGGGTAACCAGCTGGTCGATACGTGGTACCTCTTCACCTAATGATATTCCTATTGGTTAATAAAAATACCCATTTACCCGGAAAACAGGGACAAGCAATATCCAATAATTGTGTCAGCAGATCAGCCCGTCCACTTGCCTTTTGCCGACAGCCGGCTCGCAACGTCGTCAAAATACGCAACTCCTGTTGGTTTTGCCGCGCGGAGACGACGTTCCTGGCGACCATTCCCGTCAGCTATTTTGTGATGGTAGCCACGAGGTAGCCAGAGTAATTATTGCACAGTGTAACCTCCACTAAAGAATGGGTATTTTGGACTGGGTGTTATGAACTAAGGCAGTGGGATCGAATTTCGCTACATTGCACGTCCGAGTAGCTACCCATGGCTTTTACTTTCGATGACGACGGTCACATGACGGAGAGGCTCATGCCCCGGGAGAAGATTACGCCAGCCCGGCCAACTCCAAGCCGTCAAAAAGACCCAACCCCCCTGCGCCCCGAGCAGTCGTACGTGGAAGGGTTTCGTTTCGGAGGGCAAGATGACAATGCTGATGCCCAGCAAGCTTCATACGTTCGCGATCGCAGTGAGATCGTGGAACTGCGCGCCGAAATTCAGGTACATGCTTGGCCTTGTTGGTTTGAAGTCTGACCCCGTGTCGATCGGTTGGGCGTGCTGTCGCCAGCAAGGATCGGCTGGCCAGCTTTGTCGGGTTTTGTGTACACTTTTATCGATGCAAGGCAGGTGCATTCCAGTGCGCGGAAATCTGGACCAGAATTGCCAGTCCGCCCTTTTGCATGCTTACGCCGCCTCCCAACGACTGCCCTGCAACCGAGTCCGTAAACCCATGGGAGTAAACCGGCCTTGTGTCAATGGATGTCAAGCCCCACGCCCCCACCCTAAGCCCTCCCTCATGCCCGCTTGTATGCCCACCCACAAGGCGCGGTTATTGCCAGCACTTGAACCCCAGTTGTTCCCCCACCAGTGCTCCCTGGCAACCGCCCCCCAAGCGCAACAGGGCACTGCACCCTGACCATACACATGCTTGACAAACATATCCCTACACGCATTTTTGCGTAGTAGTATGCATGCTCATGCAACTGCCCTACACACACACTCACACAATGTTCACCCACAATGTTCTCACATGTACTTAATGCACGAGGAAGCAGAGTACGAATGAGCTGATGTGTGGCAGAGAGATATGTCCGCCAGTCCCTATGTCCTATTCAGCAACAAATACAGCGGCGATCTAGATCTACCCATAGTTCAATACTACATTACCATCAACCCAGCACTCGCTTGCCTCCTGTGGGACCCCTGCCCCCTCCCCCCTCCCCCTCCCCCTCCCCCTCCCCCCTCCCCCCTCCCCCTCCCCCCTGCCCCCCTCCAGTCCCCCAAACGCGCCACCCAGTTCTATGGTCCGGTGGGCATGTATATGTGTGTGCCACTTGGGTGTCGCGGTTCCTCTTTCTCCACACCCTCATCCCAGGCACCTCGGCTGCTTGCGCCTTGCAAAAACGATGCCAGGGGCCACCCACACTTACAGGCAATGTGATGGGTCTTACAACAGTGTTTTGGGCCTGGGCATTGCCCATCATTCCTAAACCCTAATCCCTAAACCCTGCACCTAAGCAGGAGGGACAGCAGACAAGACCATGGGCATGCTCCTCGACCACCATGTAGGGCCACCAGGCCAGCCGTGTAATGTGGAAAACAAGCCTGTAAAAGGGTTGCGCGCGCTCACTGTACTGCCATCACGGCGGAGTTTTCGCTTAAAGGTTCATAGTAGCACATAAGCTTTGCTAGCTGCAAACTCTTCCTCTTCAGTTGTCAGCCTACCTGTGCTGTGTGCGCTGGCGGGCCCAACCGTTGGCTGTTAGCGACTGCCCCACGCGCGCTTGCTCGCTGGTCGCTGACGGTTGTACCCGCTCCCCCCCATGCTTCCGTGTCGCTGGCTGTCGCATGCTGGCACCCGCGCGTGCCTTGCTGCAGGTGGAACGCAAGAAGTACGAGAAGATGCGCAAGAACGTGGTGCGCCTGCAGCGGCGCGTGAACATTCTCGAGAGAGAGAAGTCGGAGCTGCAGGACAAGCTGACGGAGATCGAGCGCCAGCGGCTTGCGGTTGCCCTCGCGCAGGCAGGCATCATCAACGACGACTTTGACCTGGACATGCACGACACGTACGGTGGGATAGGTTGCGCGCCGCTGCGCAAGAAACACCGCAGGAAGAAGAAGAAGCAGGCGGCAGCAGCGGCACTCGCTAAGTCCCCGCGCACACTCGCCAATGACCCGCTCGAACGGCTCAAGACCCAGCGCGGAATTATTGGGCGGACGACATCGTCGGCGGTGCTCCTGGTCGCCGGGGCCGGGGCGAAGCCCGCCGATGGCAACGGTGCAGAGCCAGGATTAGGGTCGGTAAGGGACATGAATGGGGATGCGGGGGGGGGCAGCACGGCGGCGGCAGCGGCGGCGGCAGCGGCGGCGGCAGTGGCGAGCGGCACGGAGGGGGAGCCGGCGGCGCCACCTGTCACGAATGAGAAGATGGCACGTGATTTGCAGCGTCTCAAGGAGGAGAATGAGGACTTGAACAATTTCATGACCGCAATCGGGGTGGTCTTCCAGAACATACGGTGAGCAAGTGCGGGCATCCAGAACATGCGGTCAGGGTGGTGGTGGTTTAGAACGTACGGTCAGGGGGGGGGGGGTTAGAAAATGCGGTGTGGGAGGTGGTCGTTACGAAGATATGTCGAGGGTGGTGGTTGTTTAGATTTAACATGAAGGGGAGAAGGGGAAGGGGCCAGGGGGCATCACTCTGGTAGCTGTGTCGCTGCTGGTTGGCCCATGATTACCCCAAATACCCATTAAACTCGGCTGCATATAGCAACTGTTCGCTGGATGTGTTATCATGAGCGGGATGGTGTTGTGAGTGCTGTTGTCGCCAACTGTACAGCAGCACACTAGTGTGGGATGGAGGAGGTAGTACTAATGGCTGTGTGTGCTAATGGTCAAATGGCATTGTCGTCCCACTCGACTCTCGATTTCTTCCTGTAGAATTCATTCCCGTTTTTGCAACTCTTCCAGGCATCCTACTTGTCACAGTCCATGGGTAGCTTGCATGCGATGCGAGGCAAGCTCTTTTGTAGGCAGCCTCTTGTTGCGTAGCCTGCCAGGACAATGCTGCCCCGAGTAGCCATGTCGCGTGGCGCGCACGCTTTTCGGGGTGGATTCAAAGCCTGATGCAGGCTGTGTCCGGCTCTAGGGGGCTGAAGACGAGGCCTCGAAGATGGGTGCAAGCAGGCCGCAGTCATTTCATTCAAGTATGAACTCCCTACACTGGTGTATGCCCCTCTTTCCATGAAGCCAGCATCTTCCCACGTTCACGCAGCAGCATGGTACCCTGGTACTGGCAATACTTGGCCCTGGAGACTTTCCGGCAGTGGTACCCTTTAGCCGCACGCTTTCGTGGCAAGCATGACCCAGCGGATGAGAGCGTGTCCTGCGATAGTGGGCAGTCCTAGTGCCATGCGGGTGCTTGGGAATTGACATGCATATCGCCTCTCCGCTGTATACCCTGCTGCCGTCCTCGTGCCCCTCAGGGCCGACCTGCTGGTCCAGATGGCATGCAGCAAGGACCCGCACCTCTCGCGACTGGCCACACAGACACTGATTAAGTTTACGAGCGACAAGGAGAAGCAGAAGGAGCTGGCGCAGGCAGGCACCATCCAGCTGCTCTTGCGCAAAGTGGAGGAGGCAAAGACCGACAAGCAGCGGCTGGCGGCCGCCGATGCGCTGGAGGTGCTCGTGGGGAACCCGAGGCTGCAGGTGGGGGGGGAGGTGGGGTGGTGGAGGGTGTGTGTGTGTGTGTGTGTGGGGGGGGGGGGGGGGGGGGGGGGGGGGGGGTTGGGGGGGGGGGGGGGGTCGGGTCCGGGAGGGGGGCGGGAGAGAGGGTGGAGAGAGGGTGGAGAGAGGGGGGAAGGGGGGAAGGGGGGGAAGGGGGGAAGGGGGGAAGGGGGGAAGGGGGGAAGGGGGGAAGGGGGGAAGGGGGGAAGGGGGGAAGGGGGGAGGGGGGGAAGGGGGAAGGGGGGAAGATGCATGAAAGGAGTTACAAAGTTGTGTGCCCTTTGCGCTGATTCTGTTCCACGATCATTGGCGGTTGCAAGAAGCAAGGTGCACAGCCGCAAACACTGCGCCCCCCCACCCTAGGTAGGTGAACCTTGCCGTCCAATGGCTTTCAGGGCATGACTTCCTTACCGCCACCCACCCATCCGCCCCCAGTCGTTTTCTCCTGTGTTGGTTCTTGCCCGACTATTGGCCCTCCGACCCTCCCCCCCAACCACCCCCACCAGAACTACCTGATCCAAGGCAGTGAGATCAAGTCAATGTTGGCGATGGTAAAGGAGATCAGCGACGTGCGCCTGCTGGACTACATCATGGGCATTCTGGCGCTGTGCTGCGGCAACCCGGGGCTCCACCCCACACTCATTCGCGAAGGGCTGGTCGCCGTGCTGTCGCGCATCGCATCCACGGAACGTGTGCTGTCATCTGCACAGGTCAAGCGGAAGGTGAGGAAGGTGGGAGCAGGCGGACTGGGAGTGCCCTAAAGCGGTGCATCCTTTAGCGGCTGTCGCATCTAGTGCACGTGTCAGTGTACGGGGTGGTACGGGGAGAGTCTGCAGGTGCTGGTAAAGAACATGCCATGTCTGGTTAGTCGTGCACCTTGCGATCAAGAGGTGGGCTCGGGGTCCACTTTGTGGAGTTCACCGACACAGTTATTTCTGCATTTGGCCCTCCCACATGGTAGCCTCTGACGAGATGCCGGTCATGTCTTTTAGTAGGGCTGCCTTTTAGGACTTTCATATGGGCATGACCTACCACAAGTAGACCCATTTCACCTTTTCTCTCCCTTTCCGTTGGTGCCTCCACTCTTTCCTTTCCCCCTGGGCTCTCTTTGTTGAAAGAAACATAAATGTGTGTGGAGGGTGATGGAACACATTTGAGAATTGATAATTGCATTGATTAATGGAGTCGGAATTAGTTTAGCCAGGGCCACTTGCCACCGTTCCTGTCCACCAACCACATCATGTGGATCCCGTGGTGGCTACATCGTGGCAAGGATAGGCCAACGTAGATTGCGTCGACCTCTTACGCACAAAGGTGCACGAATTGTGAGTACTTGACAGGCTGGCAGCGAGATTGCGTAGCTTATCTGAAATGTGCTGAGAATGCGTTACGCTAGCCAGATTCCGTTAACACTCTCTAGTCGAGTAGTACAACTGAATAGTACGCTAGCTGTAGGTCGTAGGACTCTGGACGTACAAATCATGACATAATGTGCCGGTTCTCGTAGCTTCGGCACTAATATCTTAGTTATTCCGTGACCAGATCACGAGTGGTAAAATGACACGTGCTCGGTGCCCCAAACACTGTATAATACTCTGCCGATATTAATTGTGGCCAGAAATACGGCAGGCGGGTGCGGTTAATAGGGACGCAACCCTAATACCTCCGTTTGCAATAGATGGCCTACATGAAATATATTAACGGCAGGCAGTTGGACACACAGGGTAAAATTCACCTCTGACACTCTTCTTCACCGCAAAAAATGGTACCCAGCAATTTTAATGGGACATTGGACTGATATACAAACCCCACCACCGTTTGTTTCCCCTTTGAAATCATTATGTTCCTTTATGCCTCCGCGCCCCCCCCCCCCACACACACCACACCACCACCACCACAGCTGATGCTGTGCTTTGAGAACCTGGTCCTGACGCGCAGCAACGATGTGTTTGTGGCGGTGGACGAGCCGCTCATGTGGGTGCTGACCGAGTTTGCGCAGCGCGCGCGTTCGGACGATGTCGACCGCTCGCTGCTGGACGTGATGTCCAACCTGATCAATGAGGACGTGCCCAATCGTGAGCGCTACCTCAAGTACATGCAGAGCTCGGGGGGGGACAGGTTTTTGATTGACAAGAAGACCTCGCTGGATGCTGAGATCCGCGCGATGGCGGACCGCTGCAACAAGGAGTACCACAAGGCGCTCAAGTTGTTCCACTTGAAGCCCGCGCACTAGCGGAGCAGGAAGAGCAGACTAGGGCAGGGGCATGAGGGCGGGAGCATTCGAGCGGGGTCAGCGGCGCGCCTTCAATGGTTGCGTGGGCTGGGTGGTGGTGGCCATCCATGAGCGGAATTCAGCGCATGAGATCCATTCTCCAGGGGTTAGGCCCATGCAGTCCTTATGCATTCACCGGGCGACTTGCATGGGGGGGGGAGTGCGGCGGTACTGCCTGAGGACGTGGCTAGACAAGTGCACGAGCCTTCGTGATCTGGCTGCTCAGTTTACAAACTCTTACCATGGCGGTGGTCATTATCTTCGAGCACCCATTAGGCACTAAAGCTAGTACTAAAGGCTGGGCACGACAAATGGCAGGAATCCCAGGCCTTCATTTGGGAAGAGTTGCGGTCGGAGAGGCAACTTGCTGTGCATGCCCTGGCGTGGTGGAAAGGCATCCACCATGTTCATGTGGGAGCTGCCAGGCACGGACAAAGGCATGCATATGCCCACTCTTCCTCTTATCGTGGGAGCGATGGCAAGCACGAACAGCAAAGTGCCTGTCCAACAATTCTTGGACATGTGGTTTGCGTAGTGCTCATTCTGCTTGGCATGGCTGGCCATGCGTTAGACTGTATCTCTCGCGTTTTCGCTGAAGACAAGGTGCGTAGGCATTCTTTCTATTGCCGGCCCGTAAAGCTTGTTCCTAATTTGTTATCCCCAAGACCCATGCCCTACATAACTTGGTTTGGGTAACAGTGAAGTTAGTGTAGCGGTTTCCTGGTAGATATATTTATTTCTTTTTGGTCCTGGATTGCTGTCAGATATTTATTTCTTCGCTTCATGTCAAGTGAAACAAAGTTCTATTCATGTGCACGCAAGACATCTTAGCAGTCAGCCTAGATGACTAATGCATATGACTACTGAATAAGCACGTGACTGCGCCACGTGGGTGCCGATACATAGTAAAGGAACCTTCTTGACCCCTATACGCAACGAGAAGGGAGGGCGCATCTCTCACTGCAAGCCCTGGCATGCGCCCCCTGCCACCCCAGCAAACCCAGTCTACGAAATATAGGAGTAGTGTAGATTAGTCAGGCTTAGCTTAGCACGTGGCTCAAGCCTATGCGCATGTGCGCCTGTAATGGGACTCTCCGTGGATGATGCATTAAGAATTTAGCCCAGCCTTGCCTATGCAGAGAGCTCCTCTCTGCTGAGAAGCCATGCCCTAGCCATTTATCAAGGAGACAACCAGCGCATGCCCTAGCCATTGTTTATAGCCATGATGATCTCCCCCCCTATGCCCGCGCCTTAGGTGCTGGAATACATAGTGGTGCAGGTGCACCTTGTGCACCGCGAGCAGGAGTAAGTAAGTAAGTACTTGCGTGTCATGCGCAAAGGCATGCCACGGAGTACTATGCTAATCTCATCAGAAAAAATAATGACACAAAAGTTTAAACAAATATCGTCTGCATCATTCCCCAACCATTAAGCACTATCTATGGGGGTGTAATCCTCATCCGAGCTGTCCTCTAGATCTACTGTAATGGCAGACGAGGCGGTAGTGTAGCGGCTATCCTCAGGGCCAATAACCTCCACCTGCGGACTTCTACCCTGGCTAGCAACGGGCCGCGCGGGGCCCGTGGGGAGAAAACAGGAGCATACCCCTCAGGAAGGTGCTTATCGCAGATGGCAGCCCATTTCTCCTTGTCAATCATGCGGGCGCGGAGTACGGATAGCGATCCCAGAAGCCCTGCATCTTCTTGAGCAGTTGTGTCACATAGGTCCGGGTCGCGCCGCGCCGGTGCCGGGCGTGCGCAAGTTTGCCAGTGGGTTGCAATGGGACAAGGGGACCCTGCCATAGGAGGAGGTGTCTACCTGGTTGGCCCGTCTTAAGCCCCCCGGCAGGGCCCACATCGGTATTCACCTGGTCTGTGCGGGCAAGATGGCCGGCAAAGAGGAGGTGGCGGTGTCGGATCCGGATGGTATGACGTGACAAGAGGGAGTTCGCAGTAGAGCTCGGCCCGGGTGTCGGCGTTCTTGGTAGCGGACGCCGAGGATATGACGGAGCATTCTAGTGACGGTGCCGTCAAGCTGCTGGCTCAGCGCCTGGTCCAGGCGGCCCACGCCTCGCAGCCGTAAAGGAGGATGCTGAGGACAAGGGCCTTGAACAGAATGCGCTTGCGTCGCTCACTCAGGTAGCGGCAGGTCCAGAACCTGTCGAGGCGGCGGAGGGCCGCCCAGGCCTGGCCAATGCGGGTGTTGATGTCGTCGGCCGTGGAGGGAAGCTAGCTGCCAAGGAGCTTGAAGCGAGTCCGGCGCCGGGGGGACGGGGCTGCCGTCCAGCAAGAGGGTGGGTGGGGCTATCCCAGCAGGGAAGCCGATGGCCATGACCTCCGTTTTCTTGCTCAGATCATATAAGCCCCACTGCCCGCGCCTCCAGTGATAAGCTGTCTAGCCAAAGAACTTTGGGCTGACTCCGAGGTTTCCACGAGCGTCGTGTCATCAGCGTAGATCAGATCGCTCAGGCGGTAGGGTGGGTCAACCCCGCCGTAGCTGGCGTACTCCGTGACCTCGATCCCCGGCGGGCGCCCCTCCACCCGGGCGAAGCGGGCTTGTGCACGCCGCATAATAGTCCACCATAATGATGAATAGATATGGGGAGAGCACACAGCCCTGCCACACCCCGGTGTGCAGGGGGAACGCCGGAGTGACGCCGTCGGCGGTATGGACCTGGGCTTGGGACCCTTCATAGAACTGGCGGATGATCTCAACGATGTACGATGGGACACGGAGCAGGTGAAGGACCACCCACAGGGCGTTCCATATATAACCGTATCGCATGCCTTGGTGTAATCCACGAAGATCAATAGCAATGGCAAGAGGCCAGGGGCCAGACGGCCCACTTCCTCGATCAGGCGCGGCGCGCGGTAATGGTGACCATAACACAATTGCGACCAACACGGAAGCCCATCTGGGACTCACCTAGGTGGGGATCGAGGCTTGCGCGCATGCGGTTCAGCAGGAGACGCATGAAGACTTTCAGCACGCGGCTTTGGAGGCATACGCCGCGGTAGTTGCCGGTATCCGCGGCGGACCCCTTGCATGCCCTTGTAGAGCATGACCCGGCCAGCGGTCTTCCAATACGTACGTCCGCGGGGGGAGGCCATCTCGCAGAATCCGGTTGCAAAAAAAAACGGAGGAAAAGCTCAAGCTCAGGCACCTTAACCCAAACCACCTCCGGTGAAATATACGTCCACTCCCATGGCAGCATCATTGCGGAGGGTGGAGATGGCAGCAGCCCATTCTTGGGGACTGAGTCCACTGGTTGTGGGGGCCGTCCACCAGGGGGCCGGAGAGCGGTGGGACCAGGTAGTCCGTCTCACTGCCAGGTGCATGGGAGCCTGCGGGGGCTGAATGGGGCCGCCTCGGCTGGCCGCAGGGCGTGCAGCTGCAGCGGGGTCAAGCGGGGGGGGGGGGGCCAGGGGCCCCCGATAGTTTGGCCTGGGAGCTGAACCAAATCTCAAGGCGTTCACGGGGGGTGCCCGGGATGTCATCCCGTTGCGTTTCCCGCCGTCCGGTGAGACGGTCGAGAGAGCGCCAGGCCGCCTTGTGCTGGTTGGGGGCCGTGTGGCGCGATTGATTTCGATCTGCGGCAAGTGTCTCCACCTCCTCCGCATGTGCGGCAGTATAATATGCTTGAGTAAGCCGTTCCTAGCTGGTATACGGGTACAGGTCCTCCCTGCGGTGGCGCGGGCCTGCGCTATAGCGCCAGCCGGGCGGCGACCACTGACCCGGGCGTCGCGCGCAGGTAGAGCGGGGCTGGTCGGGCGCGGGGTTGCTCGGGTAGAAGCTTAGAGCCAAGCTCCACCGATCGCATGAACAGTTCGTAGGGTGGCGTGAAATCAGATCGCGGTGACCGCGATCTGCATCCAGGTACATCAAAGGTTGCGCGTCCACGAAGGCAGACCTGATTGCATCGCGGCGTATGTCGTCCTCTGACCACTTCTCCCTGCGCGCCCACGGACGGGGCGTAAGCAAGTCCAATCAGGGCGGGGCCGGGGGCGGCGGCGCGCAGGGGCCGGCCAGAAGACGTACGGGCCCAAGGTTAATGGCGGTGACCATGCGGTGATCCGATGCGACACTGGGGGTGGTCAGCGTACGGGCCCATGGCGGATAAGCTGGTGTTTCTTATAAACGCAAGAAGCTCGCGACTTCCTACACGCTGGACGACGACTTGACCCTGGCGCAGCAACAACGGCGACGGGAGATATGGCCCGGACCTACCTCCAGGTCCGTCAGACCGCAGGGGGGAAGCCAGTACACTGGAGGGGGGCAGTCATCCAAGCAAAGTCGACCACAAGCCCTGGCAGGCGCCCCCTGCCACCCCAGCAACCCCAGCCTAGCTAATGAATATATAATAGTATTTAAAATTCACTATCTATAGTGTAGAATAGTCAGGCTTATTAATTCATTAAAACACGTGCTCCCGTTGGGGAGTCACGGAGCACCGAAGTGCTTTTAATCCCTGTGTCACTGACTCACTCACTCACTCACTATTGATACAGTGTGCACAACAGGAGAATTAAGGGCAGAGGCCCCCAGTCTCCTTCATGCCAAAGGCATGCATGCCACAGCTGCATTCGGGCGCGCTAGCTAGCTAAAAGGACATGCTACCGATCCGGCAAACTGTGGGTGCAATAAGACCCATGTGAGCGTGGCATAACAAGTCAGGCTTATAGCTATCAGCACGTGGCCCGCACGCCTACGCATGTGCCGTGCCGGCCTACATATTTTTTTGCAACGTCGCCCACATCTGTTCGGTGCTGCCCCTTGGCACAAGCTCTACAAACAGGTCGTGGACCGGCTGGATCGCATAGTATCTCCGCACATCTGAACCCTGTGATGCCAGATCTCCTTTGCGGCCGTTCCGAGCTTGGCACTGGATTCGTTGTCCACATCGTCGCGTCGCTGCAGCAACACGATGTTTTCTGGCATACGCAGGCTTTTGGTTCCCGCCGCACATTTGAAAGTGCTGACACAGTCCTCCGGCCGCTTTTTGCCTTTGCACTGTGTGCAGTTCTTCATGGACGCTTGGAATCATGGCATGGCTACTAACGTGATGACTGACTAGCTAGACCTCTTCAGTGGTTTTCCATTTGCGGGTATTTCCTCGTAAATGGTGGGAGAGCGATCGCAGCAATGGTGCTCACCACTAGACACTCCCGGCCAGTTAGGCTCGAAACACACGCCCTGATCAAGCATGCTGTTTCCGGCCCCACACAACTGCTTGAAGATGCAGGGCTTCTGGGACTATCCGTACTCCGCGCCCGCATGATTGACAAGGAGAAATGGGCTGCCATCTGCGATAAGCACCTCCCCGAGGGGTATGCTCCTGTTTTCTCCCCACGGGCCCCGCGGCCCGTTGCTAGCCAGGGTAGAAGTCCGCAGGTGGAGGTTATTGGTCCTGAGGATAGCCGCTACACTACCGCCTCGTCTGCCATTACCGGCAGTAGAGGACAGCTCGGATGAGGATTACATCCCCATCTAGTGCTTAACGGTTGGGGGATGATGCAGACGATATTTGTTTAAACTTTTGTGTAATTATTTTTCTAATGAGATTAGCATAGTACTCCGTGGCATGCCTTTGCGCATGACACGCAAGTACTTACTTACTTACTTCCGGCCCCACCGTCTAGGTCATCTAGTAGTCGCTCTACACGTACGACAGCCATAATTTCAATGCACACGGATACACATTTCCATCACCATTCATCTTCATCATCCTGAACGACTCGAACACGCGGACAAGATAACGGCAGGCTCGAGCTACCACGGTCCGGATTCTCCCGATTTCTGGCCTGCGCTGGTTGTCTCCTTGATATGATGGGACTCCACACAGATGATGCATTAAGAATTTAGCCAACTTAGGTTTGCCTATGCAGAGAGCTAGCTACTCTCTGCATGCTGAGACGCCGGCCCTGCCCTACTAGCCATTGTTTATAGCCATCTTCCACCCTATGCCCGCACCTTAGCTGCTGTGAATACATAGTGGTGCAGGTGCACTTTGTGCACCCAGAGCTGGTGTAGTTTATACCCTGCCGTAGCAGGAAGTAGCCCAGAATGTATCAAAAGCCATATGCCCCTTCTCAGGGATTAACTAATTAACTAAATAATTAGTAACATAACTCCGTTGGGAGTATATGTAGCACATATCCCTGGCAGAGAATTAGGGGCATATGGTTTGTAATACATTCTGGTGGGCTACTTCCTGCAAGGGTGGAATGTAAACAATACAGTACTTGCTCTATAGGTGCACCAAGGACACCTGCACCACCATGCTGTCTCGGAGCTCAAGCCAGCTAAGGGGGGCCCGGCATGGGGGGGAAGATCATCATGGCTATACAAGAGCTAGGGCATATAGCTTCTCAACAGAGAGCGTCTCTTTGCCTACTACTAAGCATGGCTAAATTCTTAACCCTTCAACTGTCATAACTGGAACCACGAGAACGGACTGAGTTTGGGTATCTTTGTGCGCCTGGCAGTAACTAGCCAAATAACATTTTCTGGCCCACCCTTGGAACCAAGCATGCTTTTATATCAAATAATGTTTAGGAAATTTGGTTGGTCACATATCCATGCCCTACACCTGCTAAAAATAGCACCCCCCTCAGGGGGGTACACTGCCCACGGGGTTCGAGACACGCATAATGCATTATGGACCATTTCTTCAAATCTGCTGGCCCTGGCCCTTTGAGAGGAGTTAAATATATTCACAGGCATGCCCAAAATGCATTGGCAACATGACATGTCACAAAACTGTGAACGCTAGCTACTAAATGGCCGAAGCCAGCTGGCACCGTTATAACGGTGCCAGCTGGCAGGGGTATAAATGGTAGCTTAACAACACAAAACTTTATTCCAGTTGGCATAAAACATCAAGGGATGCCCAAATGGGCATAATGCACCATACCCAGGTGATAAAACAAGAGACCATGCCATATAACACATGCCAACATGCCACAAGGGGCCAAAATGGCACTAGCGCGCGCGGTAGCGCATGACTAGCCAAGGGTGTAGCTAACTGTCAAGGCTACCTGGCTATATATGCCAAACTACGCCGGATTGCGCCTCTGGGTGCGCAGGTACTGCCTCCTACGAGGCCCTGTCAGCTGGGTGCCAGCTGCCAGCGTGCGGGTCGTGCGGCCATTGGCCTCAGCCCACGCGCGGCCAGCCGGGCTGCGGGCTGACAGGGGCTGCATGGCACGTTGGCGGCGGTCGTCGTCGTCGAGGCCAGCCACTGGCCCTGCGTGGAACACGTTCCAGCACGTGCCCGTACACAGTGCCTGGTTGCAGTCCTTGCACCAGAAGTTGGTGCGCTTGCGCTCGGGGATCGTGGCGCACACCACGCACTGCGCCGACTCCGTCCACGGGATGCGCTCGGGCCTGAGGTGGGTGCCGCTGAACCGCCCGTCCAGCCCAGGCTGGTGGCCCCCCAGGATGCTATCCATGTCCAGCCGGGCGCCACATGTGCCACTGGTTGTTCACTAGCTGCTGTGCGAGCAAGCTGAGGAACCCCACGTGGGAGAGGCAGTCGGGGCGGTTGGCGCGGGTGAGAGTCTGCAGGATGTAGGCGTTGACGACTGAGTTGGCCAGGTGCCCTGTGGCGGCCCGGTGCCACCACACCCGGGAGACGAGGGCCTTCTGCAGGTCGTAGTTGCTGGCCAGCTGGTCAAACTTGTCGACCGCCTTGTAGCAGCTCCAATACGCGGGGATGAGGGACGGGGCAGTCACCATCACGCGCTGGTCACGGCCACCGTGGCGGCTGACCATCGCCTCCTCCAAGGGGATGCCCTTGCCCAGCACCCACACGAGCTTGCGGTCCTGCCAGGCGCACAGGGTCAGCCCATCCTTGTTGACAGCCCATGCGTAGTCCCCCTGGGCTGGCCTGCGGGGCATGCGGGCCTTGACCTGGGCGACGGGGATGCCACGGCGGTTGGGGAGCACTGTGCCCACCACGCGGTGGCCCATGCGGTGGCATGTCTCAATCACCTCACGCCCGGTGTAGAACCGGTCCATGGCCATGTGGACCCCGTGTGGCAGCGTGCTGGCGAGCTCACTCACCACGTGGAAGGTGTGATTGACCTGGGGCAGCTTGTCGTACGTGTTAGCATGGTAGAGGTAGCCGGTGGGCCAGTCGTTCAGGCAATACTGCTTCACGTGGAAGGGGGCAGGCTTGCTTGGGTTGAAGCACCTGATCGGGCACAACTTGTGCCTGGACGCGATGCTTCTCTCGTCGATGGCGGCCGCGCTGCCCGGGATGAAGTACCTCTTGTATGCCTTGTTCAAGATGTCCTCCAGCCACAAGAACTGCCACAGTCGCCACTCGCGTGTCTGCGTGTTGGCAGGGCGCTGGGCAGAGTCCTGGAAGTGCAAGAAGCGTGTAATCTGCTGGAAGCGGCGCAAGGGCATCACGTTCTGCAGGTTGGCAGCATGAGCAGCACCGAGTGGCTGGCCAGAAAAATAATCCTCCCGGGCAGGCATGCCCACGAGTGACATGGTCAGGAGGATGCCAAGCCACTTGCCCAGCTCGTTCATGGAAAGAGGCGACCACTCCCGTGCCCCAGCAGATGCCGAGCGCTGCTTCTCCTCGGCATAGCGGTTTGTCTCGGTCACAATCCGCTCCAGCACGAGGGCAGGCTGCCAAAACAGCAGGAACAAGTCGAGAGGAGAAAACCTGTGAGGAACACCTGGGATGTTCTGCACTAGGAACTCGGGGGTGATATAAGTGGTAAAAAGTGGTAAAATCTATATCACCCGGTGGTAAAAAGTGGTAAAAAGTGATAAAAAGTGATAAAAAGTGATAAAAAGTGATAAAAAGTGGTAAAAAAGGGGTAAAACAGGTGGTAAAAGGTGGTAAAACAGGGGGTGGTAAAAGCCTTTACCACCTCCATTTTACCACCTGACCGCCATCGTGGTAAAAAAATACCACCAGGTGGTAAAAACGAGGGTGAAAACAGGTGGTAAAAAATTACCACCATGGAGGTGAAAAAATCGGTGGTAAAAATGGTAAAAAATATGGAGGGAAAAAACACAGATAGATCTCACTAGGAACTCGGCTTTGAGAATGGGTGAGAAAACACGTTTCTCACCCGGGTGAGATGACCCAAAAAAGGTGAGAAAAGGAGAAAACGTGAGAAAAATCTCAAAAAACAGGACGTGAATCAACAGCACTGGTCAAATCAGGGCAATCAAAATCGCTTCATTAAAATGTTTAAATAATAAATGTTTATAGCCGTCAAGAACCTATCGATTCATACTAGCCATTCAGAGGCTGTTCTGAAATTGTAACCATTGATCATTTAATGAATCATCTATACAACACTGTTATGGCTTTATGACACATCCGTCATTGCCTTTCATCTTATACGATGGCAGCTAGTGGTTAACGAAGCTGGTCGCTTGCTAGGGCATCATGCTGACCGCTCCCATTTCATTCCCGTGGTGCCTGCAAGAATCCAAGCAAGCCGCGACACAATATGCAAGAGAACAAAAAGATATCAGATCCTTGACATAGACATCACCATTCTACAAGGAAGAGCTCGCCAGCACCTAACGGTCCATGCAGCAAATGTGTAGAATACGATTTAAGACCCAACACTCACTCTTATGGCAAAGCAGCCCATACACATGAATCACACCATGCGCCAGATGTCACACGAGCAAGCCACAACGTTGTCGTCGGATCAGAAAGCAACAAACGTGAAAACGCTAGCGGCCCAAATCTGAGATTCCGCGGAACAGAGAAAATAAGAAAGCTCAGAAGCTACCAGCAAGGGATCGAACATAGGACCTTTGGCATGATGTCGCGGCTGTGTGAGTCTCCTGATCCGAAGGCATCTCACTTAAGTAACGTTTCGAAACAGCCAAACTGCGAAAACCTCTTACCGGAGAGTTTTGCCAATATCAAGGAGACAACCAGCGCAGGTCAGAAATCGGGAGAATCCGGACCATGGTAGCTCGAGCCTGCCGTTATCTTGTCCGCGCTGTCGAGCCGTGCAGGATTATGAATATGAATGGAGATGGAAATGTGTAGCCTTACATGCGAAATAATGGCCGGCTGACGTGAAGAGCGACTAGATGACCTAGACGGTGGGGCCGGAAACAGCTTGCTTGTTTGTGTTTCATCGTGGGCAACGAGTCCAACGACTACTTTCTCTGGGTTGCAAACTGCGGCAAATTGAACGCAAACCTCATCATGAAATCTTGACCGTCGAAATGTAACGATCCGACGACTTATGCAGTATGCCGCGTAATTTTTTGCGGGAGAGCCGTTGGGCCGGTTCCCGACGCGGGCGACCAGTGGTTTGCATTAAGTTAACTTACCTGAAGTTTTCCAACAGAAGTTACCCAAGCCGCACGATGGCACTCATCGACGGCCTCAGTCTGTTGACGCGTCGGCCCGATTTTGGCGGCACCCAATTTGACCCCAACGGTACCTACCGACAAAGGGCATACATTACCTTTCACGCGCACCACGACCCCTTCGAGCTCTGCTATGGCGGTGGTGCCGTGGGGCCCGCATCAGACTGCGGGCCCTTATCTTCTATGGCGGTGCTGCCGTTGGGCCCGAATCAGACTGCAGGCCCTTTATGCAGGCGGGCCCTTAATGCATGTCACTTATTTATTCTTCTGCATACAAATATGAAGCAAGAAGTCGTGTCCTCCGGATTTTTGCATTTGCACCGTGTGCAGTTCTTGGACGTTTGGAAACATGCATGGCATATGGCTAATGTAATGACTGACTAGCTAGACCGTTTCAGTGGTTTTTCATTTGCGGTTATTTCCTCGTAAATGGTGGGAAAGCGATCGCAGCAATGGTTCTCACCACTAGACACTCCCGGCCAGTGAAGCCCGATTAACGTCCTCATCAAGCAACCTGTTTCCGGCCCCACTGTATAGGTCATCTTACAGTCGCTCTTTGCGTAAGCCAGCCATAATTTCAATGAACAAGGCTACACATTTGCATACTCTTTTCTTGGTTATCGGTGTGCCTTTGTTTGAATGCAGGGGGGTCGCTGTGCCGACACAACGCGTTCAACGTGCTGGGCATCAAATGAGGGCTCTGGGCGACCACCAGTGCCCGACTAGTGTCACCACTGCCTTCCGGACCTGAGGGCGAGGCTGCAGCCGGAGCTGCAGACGTATTTTCAGGGCTTAGCGCAGCCGCCAGGCTGCCTGTGTCGAGGAGCGTTTGCTCATCACATATTGCGCAATAGCTTCGGAAAATTATATCAGCGTGTGCGTCTTAGAAAGACGAAGCGATTGTGATATTCACAGCCGAATTCGGTGCCCAAACGAGAAAGTTATGATCTCCGCTGTCAGCCATGGCTACCTCGTGGCTCGCGGCTTTGATGGTACATTGGCTATATTGTATGATAACCCTATAATGCACCTTAGTGGTGCTGAGTTTTTTTCACATTAATGACTTAATGAAATAAAGCTCATGATTTTTCTCGTGGTATACTGTTGGGGCAGGCGCAGGCGCAAGAAGTCTCCTACGGTTGACAAACACCATATGTAGCAGGTTCACCTGACAACCATGCCAATATTTTGATGATTGAATGAATAAAGATGCTTTTCTTGTCGTTTTGCGCCTGACATTTTTGTCGGTTTAGCACTTGTGTTTTTACCACTTGTGTGCATGCTCATGTGGTATTTTTTTACCACTTTTTATCACTTCTTCGGTTTTACCACTTTTTATCACTTTTTACCACTTGCACAAGCCTTTTACCACCACTTTACCACTTTTTACCACAAAGTGGTAAAAAGTGGTAAAATATACCCACTTTTTTACCACTTTTTATCACTTTTTATCACTTTTTATCACTTTTTATCACTTTTTACCACCCTTAGACCTCTTTTACCACCTCGAGGTGGTAAAAAGGTGGTAAAAAGTGATAAAAAGTGGTAAATTTACCACCCCCGAGTTCCTAGTGTGATACATCGCCGTGCGCTCACGGTCAAACGGCGCACCATGCGGAACTCGGGGCAGCTCTGCAGGATCCGGCTTGCCAGTGCCGAACACCCACTCATCCCCGCCATCGTCGCCACCATCCGGAGCATCATCCCCCGCATCTTCCGACTCAGCATCGCTGTCCACAAGCTCGGGAACGATGTCGTCGTCATCAGAAGAGTCGCTGGGCTCGGAGTCGGGCTGATCCGGAGGGGGCAGCCGCTGCAGACGCCTCCTTGCAGCAGGCGCGATGGCAGGCGTCCTCCTCGGGTTGCCTGCACGACGCTTGGCACGTTTCTTGGGCGGGGAGGAGGAAATATCCTCGCTATCCTGCTCATCATCGCTGTCGGGCTCCGATGAAGACTCCGGGGCATCTGAGTCGTCATCTGCGCTCCCAGCCCCCTGCCCATCGTCGCCTGCATCCCCTCCCTCCTCCACCTCATCATCCGCAGGCCTAGAGGCATCTCCGACCTTCTGCCACTGAAAAATCTCGTCTTTCGTCAACTTATACCTTAATGGATCGCCGGGAAACTTGCACCATGCTGCATTTTGGCCGCGTACCAACTCCGCTACCCTGCCGTCTACGCGGTGGCGCGCATGATTTACACCGAATTCCTGCACTGCCCACGCCTCCCCGAAGTAGGCCGGAGGCAATGCCACCTTGATTCCAAGTTTCAATCGAAATGTGGCCAGCAGCTGGCCAGTAGGCGACGCCATGGCTACCGAGGTCAGACACCGAATTCGTCGTCGTGCACGTCTTTTTGCAAAAAAGGCGCTTTTTTTTCCCGCCGAAAGTACCCCAGGACCAGGGTACCCCCCTGGGTTTGCCAGATCAGTACTCCCTGGCCAAGTGTCCAAAGTACGGTCTGAATAGACCCACGCATAGAGTACGTCTAGATCTATCGATTGGGCCAGGTTTGACCGTTGAATTATTTTTGGCGCGGCGCCTGGTTCTGCCACAAACTCAGTCCGTTAGAGTGGCGCGAGATCAACTGGCGCCACGAAAACGGACTCAGTACAGTTTAAGGGTTAATGCAACATCCATGGGGTCCCATTATTATTATATAGGCATGGCTTGGCGAAATTCTGAAGGCATCATCCATGGGGGCCATTATGGGCGCGCACATTAATTAATTAATTAATTAAACTCGTGCTCCCGTTGGGGAGTCACGGAGCACCGAAGTGCTTTTAATCCCTGTGTGTGCACTACAGGAGAAAGGGCAGAGACCCCCAGTCTCCTTCATGCCAAAGGCATGCCACAGCTGCAATCGGGCGCGGCTAGCTAAAAGGACAGGCTAACGATCCGGCAAACTGTGGGTGCAATAAGACCCATGTGAGCATATCATAGCAAGGAGCGTGGGCAAGTAATCTGAACATAGCCAGGGCGCGCACATGCGCGTGGGGTTGAAGGTTCCTTTACTCTGTATTGGCACCCACGTGACGCAGTCACGTGCTTATTAATTAATTAATTAATGCGTGTGGGCCACATGCATGCTAGGCTAAGCCTGACTAATCTACACTACTGGTATATATTCCCTAGTCTGAGGTGGCAGGAGGTGCTTGCCAGGGCTTGTGGTCAACGTGGATGATCGCCCCCCTCCAGTATACCGGCTCCCCCCCTGCGCTCTGCCGGAGCTGACTGAAGGTAGGTCGGCTATAGCTCGCGTCGCCGCTGTTGCTGGGCCTGAGGGTCAAGTCGTCGTCCAGCGTGAATTAGCGAGTCCCCGAGAGCTTCTTGCGGCATTTAAGGAACGACAGCTTGTCCGCCAAGTACTTAAGGGGACGTGGCGCGCCGAATATTTTCCGCGCGAAAAAATTCGCGGCACCGGCCGTACCGTGAAAAGTGGGTGCTCCGTGCGCGCACCACTTGCGGAAGTGGCCATGGCGACTGCGTTTAGGCGAAACTAGCAATGTAGGGCTAGAGAAATGCAAAAAAAATGATTGGATGTTGAAGACGATGATTTAATGATGTTGGATTGCGGCGGCAAGTGGCTGGTTTACAATATCGCTGCTTTCTTTTACTGCCATCGGCATGGGGGGTAATCTGCATTTTTTGGTCGCGCGGAATAAAATAGAATTCGTGATTGCGGCAGTAAATTCTCAGTTTTGGGGGTCTTTTTGACCGTGAAGGATGCATTCATATCGGTAGCATCGAATTCTAAACCGAACGGGTGCTTTTTGCTACATTTTCGGCCATTCTCTGTAAGTATTTTTTCAGGCCTGCGCAGTGCATGTCGGAACCTTCCATGGAAGAACGGCCGTTGTTGCGCGCCTGGGCGAGGGATCTACGAGGGCAAGGTATAGATTTGTGGCGACTGTTATCTACTATCAGTTCTTTCTTCGAAGAGCTCATCGTTCGAAGTTTTTTGCGTTCGTTTTGGTCAGTTTCCGCCAGTTAACTCTCCGTTGCGTGCCGTCGTGTTGACGAATACCTGGCAGCTTTAGCTTGTTTTCGTTGATGTCTTGATCAAATCCGCTTTAGTCTCAGCCGATAGATCCTAGGGAAGGCGTAAGGGATTTCATAGCACGTGTTCTGGCAAGGATGTTGTGCGTATGGACGCTTCTTGTTGTGTGATAGTGACGCACCCTTTCCTCGCAGCGGCATCACAGCGGTCAGAAGCTGAACGGCCGCCACTGGTTTCTTTGCATTTTATCGTGCAGGGAAGGAATTTTTGAAATCGACGATCATGTTGGAGATATTGCATTCGTGTGACTGCATGTAGATAGCTGCCATCATTGGTTTATTTGAGCTTTCCTTGTTATGATGATGTGACAAGACAGCAATGTTGCTGAGCCAACCATGGTTAACATGGTTGACTGCATACAAGCTTTGTATGCCATGATCTCCTTGGTTCCTTGCCCTCCATAGTTCCAGTTTGTTGCCCATGTCGGGTAGTGCAGTTAAGGAGTTGTTGCTGTGTTGGTAAGCTTGGTTGGCATAACCCTTACAATCTAACGTGGGAGAAACATAGAAAATGCTGGTAATGCATGTGAGTGCCATCATCATTATTGCTATTCACGTACTTATAAGTCTGGCCATGCTCGAGGGACGGTGAAGGAGTATGAGGTGCGTGGCCACCCCTTTGTACTTCACAACATATTCAGCATGGATTTGATCCATGTTGATGGCATGTAAAGTGTGATTGTGTTTACTTGCTTTCTGAGTGGTCCTTAGCGCCTTGTCAGGTAGTGAGTGGTCGTCTAGGAAACCCATCAGTGCGTGCCACAGTGACCCCCAACCTTGAGCATGTGTCGTCATCAGTGTGCTAGAGTTAATTATATGTGCTTTTGATCATAGATTTGCTGAGTTCTTAGCATGAAGTTTACAAGGTAACCTTGGGTAGAGTATAGTGTATGCTCTCTTGGCATGTATGCCTAGCGATCGTGTTGCTATGCTTGCGCTGGCAAGGTTGGCCATGCCGAGGGCAGATGAGGGAAGATGTGGTGCCTAGCCGTTTGCTTATGTTTTGTGATCGAGTGGGGCATGCTTTCTGGCTTTTTGGATGGAAAACAGCATGCCTAAGTGGCCATATACAAAGAAACCCCCCTTAAGCTTATGTTCAGGTTTTAGCACGCATAACCTTATTACTTGAGCAAGACTTGTCGGAATGACCTGTGTTAAGGGTGGCTGCCACGACGTGATGCAAAGGGAGGGGCAGGGGGACGATGGGGAAGGTAGTAGTGATGATGAGAATGATGTTGATAATATTCCTTGCCTTGCATGTGCTTCCCCGGATGAAATTGACGGTGTCCCTTTCCTGCTGTGCAGCACATTCGGGTGCAAGGGAGGACTGCATGGGTGCTGCGCTGACCCCCCGTTGACTAAGGAGCCCAAGGGGGATTGGTTTTGCCCTGCCTGCCTTGTGCAGGATGCTTACAAGGGCTGATATAGTGACATTTTCTGTTTTAGCGGGCATTTTTTTTAAAACACGTCTGACGCAATAACTTGAGCTAGCCTTGTCGGAATGACCTGGGACTTGGAACACTGCTGTCCCCCTGTTAGCCGGAATTTTTGTTGATTTTGTGGCCTTATCGGAAGTGTTTATGATATGTATATTCCCAATGTCCGGTAAAAAATGACCTGTTTTGCGGGAAAATTAATAACTGTTCAAGGTTTTGCCATTTCCATGATGTAAATAGCTCAGCAAGCTACAAACTCAGGGAACTATATGACCTTGATTTTTGGTAGCCAACAAATAAGTGCATTGGCTGGGGCATACTCAGCCCTAATTAGCGTCTTTTGCTATTTATAGCGCATTATTGGCGTATATATGGGGGTAGTACCCCCAACAAGTGCATGGACAACTCACTAGAGATGTTATTTAGTGCCCCCAATCATAATTCAGCATTGTGCAAATGAATTTCAAGTGATATTAGCATATGTCAGATTTTTTGGGTTTTGGGGTGCCACCTCCCCTTAAAGGTGAGGAGCACGGGTGCCGGGCCAGCCTTACCCCGCGCGCGGGGGAGGCGGACAGCCGACATCCGCAGCTCACCAGTGAGTTGCATGGGGACAAGAATGTCGCGCTTAAATGCCGTGAGAAGAGTCGTCGAGGTCTCACCTACCGGCTGGTCGAAGTGCTTGACGATGACGTTGTGGCTGCGCTGGGTGATGTCGGCCTCCTCGCGAAGGTCGAGTGCTTGTTGCTTGAGCTGTGCCGCGATGGTGGAGGTGCATGATGGAGGTGGTGTGATGTCCGCCCAGGTGGAGGGAGCATCGCTGGCCGGGCCAGCAGATGCCGGCTGGGCAGCGATGTCCTTCACCGCCTGGGCGGTGCATTCATGAGGCCTGCAGTGTCATGCAAGCTCTCAAGGGCGGTGGCGGTGGCGTGGAGGCGCTGGTCGAGGTCGAGGAGCTGGGCCTTGATTTCAGCAGTGGAGGCGGAGATGGCAGTGGAGGTGGAGGCGACGGTGGTGGAAAGGTGAGGAAGCTCAGCAGCCAGCGTGCCTC
Organism: Mesostigma viride; assembly: GCA_009746045.1. Lineage (NCBI taxonomy): Eukaryota > Viridiplantae > Streptophyta > Mesostigmatophyceae > Mesostigmatales > Mesostigmataceae > Mesostigma > Mesostigma viride. The sequence goes on from RPFO01000123.1 coordinate 1,057,272, forward strand.
CCATTGCTGCCACATCGGCAGCAAGGGGGGTCACGTGCTGCTGGAAGGCTTCCGTAAGGATGGAATTAACGGAGTGTGGGGGCGGAGATGGATGGAGCCCAGATCTCGCGGTCAGAGCGCATGAGAAGGGAGTTGAGAATGGTGTGCTGGAGTTGGGGGCAGGTGCACACATTGAAGCAGAGGGTCGGTGTTAAACCACCATTTGCCGTCCGGGGTGATGAGGCGATCGATGTCGTGGAGATGGAGGCACAGGTCGTAAATCGAGGCGTAGTCCCCGTAGAAGAGGCAATGCAGGGCAGTTGCCGGGGACATGTTCCAGTCCAGTCAGTGATCGTCGACCTTGAAAGGTTGGGGCCGAAAGCGCGGTTCTGGGGGGGGCGAAAACCCTCCTAGCTGTTTTGTCGGCTGGGCGGCTGCGTTTAGGATCAGGCGATGCCGATGGCGAGGCATTAAGCCCGGTAGGGTTCGGGGCGACCACCAGTGCGCGACTAGTGTCACCGCTGCCTGCCGGACCTGAGGGCGAAGCTGCAGGCCTGCAGCCGGAGCTGCAGACGGATTTTCATGGCTTAGCTCAGCCGCCAGGCTGCCTTGCGTCGAGGAGCGTTTGCTCGTCATATATTGCGTAATAGCTTCGGAAAATTATATCAGCGTGTGCGTCTTAAAAAGACGAAGCGATTGTGATATTCACAGCCGAATTTGGTGCCCAAACGTGAAAGTTATGAGCTCCGCCGTCAGCCATGGCTACCTCGTGGCTCGTGGCTTGTGGCTGAGATTCTCAGGGATATATGTACTACATGTTCTCCCAACGGAGATTAATTATTAATTAATTATCAACATCACTCCGTTGGGAGTAGATGTAGCACATAGCCCTGAGAAGGGGCATATGGCTTTTAATACATTCTGGGCTACTTCATGCAAGGGTGGGAATGTAAGCTACCCCTGCTCTAGGTGCACCAGGGCACCCGCACCCTCATGGTCTATCACGCTATGCCCGGGTAAGGGGGGAGCATGCCTGTGAGGGGGAAGATCATCATGGCTATACAAAAACTAGAGCGTGGCATCTCAGCAGTCTGAGAGCAGCTCTCTGCATGGGCACAGCATTACTAAATAAAACTAGGCATCGTCTGGAGTGTGGCTCATCATAGGCACACATGTACATGATTAAATAAAGCGCGTGGCTTAGCTGGAATAGGGCCTCTAGGAGGCGACAGGCGTACATGTACATGGCCACGGTCTATCTATTCTACACTACTGCTGCTGTATTCCCCTAAGCTGGGGCGTCCAGGGAGTCGCTGGGGCCGCGGGGGTCGCCTGCCAGGGCTTGTGGCCGACGTAGATGGCCGCCCCCTTCCAGTACACCGGCTGCCCCGCCTTGGTCTGCCGGAGCTGGAGGTAGGTCGGCCATAGCTCCCGTCGCCGTTGTTGCTGCGCCAGGGTCAAGACGTCATCAAGGGTGAAGAGAGTCTTCTCGAGCCGCTTGCGGCGTCCACATCAATCCGACGCCGCGCCAAAGTTGCCCCGCGAAATTTCGGGGAGAAAGTGACGAAATTCGGTGCGCGCGGGAGATGTTGAGTGCAAATTCCATTGCGAAGGCTATGGTAGCGTGAAAATTTACTGTGCACGGATTACGAAGCCATTTTGTACCGGATTTCGCTTGTTCGATCGGCATTAACGTAAGGAAATTTATTCTGCAAAAATAACGTCGGGAAACAGTTTCTTTGTGCGTGTGTGCGAGGGCAAACACGCAGCAGTGGCCAGTTTCGCCCGCCGAGCTCAGCCACCCGTGCGTGTGCAAGGTAATGTCTAGCACAGATTTAGACGCACCTGGTGGGAGGGCACACTTTCGAACGATTCCTTATATCATTTCGAAGAAATCCAGCACAACGATTCCCTTAATTTTGCGTTTCCATGTTGCACGCAATTTTCCCGTAGAAGTCAGATTTATAGGAGCGCTGACAGGGGCAAAAATGCATGTCGTAGATTTAATCGCTTTTACCCCATTTCTTGCAGCTTTATGGCTTCCCTTGGGGTTATCAACATTGTCCACTGCATAAATTGCGGGCGGCGCTTGCTGCCGACGTCGCTGGTGTGCCTGGGGTGCGGGAGAACCAACATCTACTGGTTTCTATCGTCGTAACCCGCTTTTTTATCGTCATTATTCGGCGTCTTCTAGTGGTTTAAGCGTCCGGCGACGGGCGAAAAGAACTCTTACCCTGACGCCATGGCCTGAGGAGGCAATCCGAGAAGGACTGGGGCGGGCGGGCGAAATAAAACGCGACAGTGCCCGCACCCTGCCGGCGCACCCAGGCGAACAAGACAAAGTGCACCGTTCCCCCCCTGTGCCCATCGCTGCCGTCGCCGGGCGGCACGTTGGGCAGGCGGCTCCTTCCCCTTTTTTCGTGCCTGTTGCATCATTTTGAACCCCTCACCAACGGAGGCATGTTAATGAATGAGTGGATGCATGCATGAATGAACGGATCCGGATGCATGAGGGAGGAGAGAGGAGGGAGGGAGGGAGGGAGGGAGGGAGGAGGGAGGAGGGAGGGAGGGAGGGAGGGAGGGAGGGAGGGAGGGAGGGAGGGAGGGAGGGAGGGAGGAGGGAGGGAGGGAGGGAGGGAGGGAGGAGGGAGGGAGGGAGGGAGGAGGGAGGGAGGGAGGGAGGGAGGGAGGGAGGGAGGGAGGAGAGGGAGGGAGGGAGGGGGGGGGGGGGGGGGAGGGAGGGAGGGAGGGAGGAGGAGGAGGGAGGGAGGGAGGGAGGGAGGGAGGGAGGGAGGGAGGGAGGGAGGGAGGGAGGGAGGGAGGGAGGGAGGGAGGGAGGGAGGAGGGAGGGAGGGAGGGAGGGAGGGAGGGAGGGAGGAGGGAGGGAGGGAGGGAGGGAGGGAGGGAGGAGGAGGAGGAGGGAGGGAGGGAGGGAGGGAGGGAGGAGGAGGGAGGGAGGGAGGGAGGGAGGGAGGGAGGGAGGGAGGGAGGAGGGAGGGAGGGAGGGAGGAGGGAGGGAGGGAGGGAGGGAGGAGGGAGGGAGGGAGGGAGGGAGGGAGGAGGGAGGGAGGGAGGGAGGGAGGGAGGAGGGAGGGAGGGAGGGAGGGAGGGGGAGGGAGGGAGGGAGGGAGGGAGGGAGGGAGGAGGGAGGGAGGGAGGGAGGGAGGGAGGGAGGGAGGGAGGGAGGGAGGAGGAGGGAGGGAGGAGGGAGGGAGGGAGGGAGGGAGGGAGAGGGAGGGAGGGAGGGAGGGAGGGAGGGAGGGAGGGAGGAGGGAGGGAGGGAGGGAGGGAGGGAGGAGGAGGGAGGGAGGGAGGGAGGGAGGGAGGAGGGAGGAGAGGAGGGAGGGAGGGAGGGAGGGAGGGAGGGAGGGAGGGAGGGGGAGAGGGAGGGGGAGGAGGGAGGGAGGGAGGGAGGGAGGGAGGAGGGAGGGAGGGAGGGAGGGAGGGAGGGAGGGAGGGAGGAGGGAGGGAGGGAGGGAGGAGGGAGGGAGGAGGGAGGGAGGGAGGGAGGAGGAGGGAGGGAGGGAGGGAGGGAGGGAGGGAGGGAGGGAGGGAGGGAGGAGGGAGGGAGGGAGGGAGGAGGGAGGGAGGGAGGGAGGGAGGGAGGGAGGAGGGAGGGAGGGAGGAGGGAGGGAGGGAGGGAGGGAGGGAGGGAGGAGGGAGGGAGGGAGGGAGGGAGGGAGGGAGGGAGGGAGGGAGGGAGGGAGGGAGGGAGGGAGGGAGGGAGGGAGGGAGGGAGGGAGGGAGGAGGGGAGGAGGGAGGGAGGGAGGGAGGGAGGGAGGGAGCGAGGGAGGGAGGGCATGACTGACGGAGGGCATGAATGAGGGAGGGTGTGTGTGCGTGCGTGCATGCGTGCGTGCGTGCGTGTGTGCATGCGTGCGTGCGTGCGTGCGTGCGTGCGTGCGTGCGTGCGTGCGTGCGTGCGTGCGTGCGTGCGTGCGTGCGTGCGTGCGTGCGTGCGTGCGTGCGTGCGTGCGTGCGTGCGTGCGTGCGTGCGTGCGTGCGTGCGTGCGTGCGTGCGTGCGTGCGTGCGTGCGTGCGTGGTTATATGGGTGGGTGGGTGGGTGGGTGGGTGGGTGGGTGGGTGGGTGGGTGGGTGGGTGGGTGGGTGGGTGGGTGGGTGGGTGGGTGGGTGGTGGGTGGGTGGGTGGGTGGTGGGTGGGTGGGTGGGTGGGTGGGTGGGTGGGTGGGTGGGTGGGTGGGTGGGTGGGTGGGTGGGTGGGTGGTGGGTGGGTGGGTGGGTGGGTGGGTGGGTGGTGGTGGGTGGGTGGGTGGGTGGGTGGGTGGGTGGGTGGGTGGGTGGGTGGGTGGGTGGGTGGGTGGGTGGGTGGGTGGGTGGGGGTGGGTGGGTGGGTGGGTGGTGGGGGTGGGTGGGTGGGTGGGTGGGTGGGTGGGTGGGTGGGTGGGTGGGTGGGTGGGTGGGTGGTGGGTGGGTGGGTGGGTGGGTGGGTGGGTGGGTGGGTGGGTGGGTGGGTGGGTGGGTGGTGGGTGGGTGGGTGGGTGGGTGGGTGGGTGGGTGGGTGGGTGGGTGGGTGGGTGGGTGGGTGGGTGGGTGGGTGGTGGGTGGGTGGGTGGGTGGGTGGGTGGGTGGTGGGTGGGTGGGTGGGTGGGTGGGTGGGTGGGTGGGTGGGTGGGTGGGTGGGTGGGTGGGTGGGTGGGTGGGTGGGTGGGTGGGTGGGTGGGTGGGTGGGTGGGTGGGTGGGTGGGTGGGTGGGTGGGTGGGTTGGGAAGGTGTGCTTTTTATTATGATGATTAGCTAAGTTACATGTGTGTTATTGATGCACATGTTGACGTTGTATCATGGGCGTGTGCCCCTAAGTCTGCCTTCCTGCATTGTCACATAATATATAATCTAGATGTGTTGCTGGGAACCTGACTATACCTTCCAAACTGGAATGAAATCTTGACAACTATGTGATGAAACCCTTGAAAAACAATTACTAGGAACTGCATTTTGTGTGTTATGTTCGCTAGCATCTGTCACCTATTTGTCGTGCAAACAGTCTGAATTTCTTGTGGGCAGTTAACATAGATGTTTTTATGAGCTGTGCAAAGTTCTAGGCTTAACTGAGTTCATTGATATGTGCACCCATGTGTCGGAACCCTTGGAAAACCATTAAAAACTGCATATTGGGGGTATTTATGCTAGCATATGTCACCATTTTGCCATCCAACCAGCCTGAAACTTTGTGGGCATGCTGCATGGGATGTGTTTAGAACATGTGCAAAGTTCCAGGCCCAACTGAGTTCATTTGGTGTCATTATATATGCATATGTGTGATGAAAACCTTGGAAAACCATGGAAAAAATGCATTTGGGGGTATTTATGCTAGCATCTGTCACCATTTCGTCAACCAACCAGCCTGAAACTTTGTGGGCATGCTTCATGGGATGTGTTTAGAACATGTGCAAAGTTCCAGGCCCAACTGAGTTCATTTGGTGTCATTATATATGCATATGTGTGATGAAAACCTTGGAAAACCATGAAAAACTGCATTTTGGGGTATTTATGCTAGCATCTGTCACCATTTCGTCAACCAACCAGCCTGAAACTTCGTGGGCATGCTGCATGGGATGTGTTTAGAACATGTGCAAAGTTCCAGGCCCAACTGAGTTCATTTGATGTTATTATAGATGCATACATGCCAGAAAGTGCTGAAAATACGGTATTTTTTGCTAGCAAATGTCACCATGTTACCATGCTGCCGAGTCCAAAATTTTTTTTTGACCACATGGCATCATAAGATATCTGATAAGGAACCTTGGTGCCAAATTTGAGGTCAAACTGACCATTATTCCATCTCCAAATACTTTTCAGGGGACAAAAATGGCTTTTCGGGTTGATGTGTCTGAGAAAAGAAATCTTGTCCGCCGGGGTCTTAAAGGTGAGAAGGAGCGGGGGCGGCCCTGCCTTACCCCGCGCGCGGGGAAGGCGGTGGGCGGCCAGCTCGATCTCACCAGTAAGGCCCATGCGATCAAGGATTTCTCTCTCAAAAGCACGCGCAAGCTTCTCGGAATTCTCACCTTCCTCCATCTTGAGATTCTTGACAATGACGTTGAGGCTGCGCTTGGCAAGCTCGGCCTCCTCGCGGAGGTCAAGCGTCTGCCGTTGAAGCTGGGCTGCGACGGCGCGGGAGGTGGTGGAGGTGGTGTGTTGCTTAAGCATGTCCGCCCAGGTGGTGATGGGAGGAGCATCGCCGGCCAGGCCAGCCGGGGCTGGCTTGGCGGCAATGTCCTTCACCGCCTGGGCGGTGAGGTCTGCGGTGTTCTGCAGAACCTCGATAGCAATGGCGTTGTCCTTAAGACGCTGGTCGATGTCGCGGAGCTGGGCGGTGATGGAGTCGGTGGAGGCGGAGGGAGGGGGGGGGGTTGGAGGCGAGGAGGGCGGCGGTGGCGGTGGGGATGGTGGGGAGCTCAGCAGCCAGCGTGCCGCCAAGTGCCGCCACATCTGCAGCAATGGGCGTCACGTGCTGTGAGAGGGCGGCGTGGAGGTGGTGGACGAAGGTGGATTCGGTAATGGGGGCGGGGTGCAGAGGGTCCTCGGCCGAGCGCTTAGTGAGGGTAAAGAGAGCTGCGAGCTGAAGGCGGGGGCGAGACCAGCCGGCCAGGTTGGTGTCGACTGGGCGGTCTGAGACGCGGTGGGAAAACCGGCCGTCAACTCCGTTGCGAAAAAAAGTGGGTGTGGAAATTGAGTTGCTGGCACAGGGCCAGCAGTGAGGCGTGTGACCCGTAAAACACGAGCTCCAGTATCTTGATGGGTGGCATGTCGAAAAAGGCAGGCCTGTTGACGTCGAAGGTGGTAAAGAGCCTGTCGACGTCGAAATCACGCTCAGACCAGCCAGGTTCGGCTGGGCGGCTGCGTTTTGGCTCAGGCGAGGCTGAAGGCGAAGCAGGAAGCCCGGGAGGGTGCTGGACGACCACCAGTGCGCGACTAGTGGCAGCACTGCCTTCCGGCCCTGATGGCGAAGCTGCAGCCGGAGCTGCAGACGTATTTTCATTACCGAGCGCAGCCGCCAGGCTGCGTTGCGTCGAGGCGCGTTTATTCGCCATATAGTGCGTTATAGCTTTGGAAAATTATATCAGCATGTGCGTCTAAGAAAGACGAAGCGATTGTGATATTCACAGCTGAATTCGGGGCTCAAACGTGAAAGTTATGAGCTCCGACAGCCATGGCTACCTCGTGGCTCGTGGCTCGTGGCTCGTGGAGATATCAAGGAAAGGCTTGCATCACTCCCCGGACAGGAGAACTTTTGCGGATGACTGTAGGTGTAAGTTGGCGATGCCATGGTATCCGGAGACGTCCGTCCTATAGTCAGCAAAATTGGTGCGAGAGGTCCCCAGTTCGATTCCGGTCGGATTCATTTGCAGATCGCGTTTTCCGCGTTTTCCGCGGCCTGGCACTGAACGCAAAGGTTTTCACCTTTGCGGAGTGTCTGATCAGAATATCAAGGAGATATCAAGGAGATATGTTCCAATTCAATTTAATTTATTTTAATGAATGCCCAAGTGCTGCCCATGGAGGTAGCGTCTGGCCAGCACGTGGGCCGGCTTCCTACGTACCATCGTACCAGTACGATATGGTGGTGCATGGCCGATAGCTATTGCCTGGCCACAATCATCTTCCATGCACCCCATGTCCGCACCTTAGCTGCTGGAATACATGGAGGTGCAGGTGCACTTAGTGCACCCAGAGTAGGTGGCTGTTTACACCCCCCACGTGCAGGTTGTCGCCCAGGATATAAAACCATAGGCCCCTCCTCAGGGCCATGTGTTACGTATACTCGATCCCACCGGAGTTATGTTCTTAATTGATGGCCGAGGCCACGTGATAGCAATATAAAAAGTTTATACATCAAGGAGACACCCAGCGCAGGCCAGAAATTGGGAGAATCGGACCATGGTAGCTCGAGCCTGCCGTTATCTTGTCCGCGTTTTTGAGTCGTTTGAACAGGATGATGAATATGAATGGAGATGGAAATGTGTAGCCTTGTGCATTGAAATTATGGCTGGCTTACGTGTAGAGCGACTAGATGACCTAGATGGTGGGGCCGGAAACAGCTTGCTTGATCAGGGCGTGTGTTTCGAGCCTAACTGGCCGGGAGCGTCTAGTGGTGAGCACCATTGCTGCGATCACTCTCCCACCGTTTACGAGGAAATACCCGCAAATGGAAAACCACTGAAAAGGTCTAGCTAGTCAGTCATTAGGTTAGCCATGCCATGTTGCCAAACGTCCAAGAACTGCACACGGTGCACAGGCAAAAATCCGGAGGACAGCACTTTCAAATGTGCGGCGGGAACCAAAAGCCCGCGTATGCCAGAAAACATCGTGTTGCTTAAATTTCCTGTAGACCCGTGCCAGAAGTTCAAATACGTAATTCATTCATATGTATCTAGAGGATATGCCCCCTTGACAGACTAGGTGACCATATGTGATCAGCGGCTACAAGAACGCCGGCCTCCCAAAAGAATAAGCTATTGAAATCTGTACAGAAAAAATATACCATCATTTTTTGCGGACCAAGATGTATTGTGGTTGAGGTCCAGGCAGTGAATTGTCTGACATCGGACGACAACTACCACTCGAGACCACCATGCATCCAAAATCGTCCACAGTGACAGGGAATCACTTCTAGACCGTGTTGTGCAAGCCGTCCAGCAGGCGTGTGACGGCAGAGATGCTCAGCTCCAGCGACTCCAGTGAGGGGAGCGGCGGCGGTTTGCACAGGAACAGGCTGCTGCTTCCGAGGATGTGGGTGCCGTCAAAAGTCTCCGCCTCTGTGTCCTGCTGCGCCGCGACCATGTGGATGATCTGCCGCTGCTGCGGCTCCGACAGCTCCAGGAACTGCGCCAGCATGTCCCCGTCCAGAACATCGCGCGAGCCCCGCCCCTGCAGGGTCGCACACCGTGCATCCATGCAGTACATGTACAGCAAAAGTATAGCAATCAGCATCAGCGCCCTATTGGTGGACACATTGCAGCACCAGTCCTCGGGCCAAGTGGGAAAAAAAAAAGAAGAAGAAGAAACTCCAAAAAAATGGGACGCCTAGCCAACAAACAAGTGGAGAGGCATCTTCCCAGAGACAGTATGACAGGGTGCTTCCCAAACATCACAGTTGAAGGGTGCAGTGCGACACGTTCCCCTCCTCGTCACTGTTGGAATCCCCGACATCACGAAGGCACGGCCGGGCTGTCAGGAAACAGCAGTCGCTGCGGCTGCAAGGCCCCTTGACCTCCACCCACCAGACACACAACCCCCTTCCGCGTTGTGCACTCTACCAGCCTACCTGTCCCCAACAAGCGGATGACAGCAAGGAGCTCAGCAGGCGGACGCAAGCAAGGCCACCACAGCCAGAGGCATGTGCCCAATAGATGCAGCGAGCATGGACAAGCATTGGCGGTTTGCCAATTAAGTACTTGGCACACAGCCTGCATGTTTGCGTGACGTGGTTGTACCCACCATCCGCGCCTGGGCTCGCAACGCGCCGTGCCGCCCACACAGCACAGGCGCGGTGGCCGGATACGATGCCAGTGCGCGCTGGACGCCCAGGAGGAGCCGGTACTCGTCCCTGCAGGGGTGGTTGAGAGGCCCGGCAATGGCCCACGATCGGCATTACCATGATGACGCTTGATGCTTTTAGTGTGTTGCTGACAGAAATCCCCACAAGACAGCATGTGTGAGGTGACCTGCGCTCCTGTCTGGTGAAACTCAACAACAATAGCCCATTCTCGCGGCATACTTACATGCACGTTTTAATCCCAGACCTGTTGTGCGCACTGTGGCAAAAGGAACAACAACTCAACAGTGGACCAGTCATGCACAGGCTGCAATCTAAGTCATGTCAGGTTTGACCCACCACCAACAGCAGCCAGGCTACCCAAAGAATTTCAACAGGAGATCAAGGGACACCAGTCAAGACCACAAGCCACAATCCGAGCTGCTGGTGCAGGAAATGAAGCGACGAGGAACGAGTCAATCGCAGTGGCATCCGACCCTTGCCCCCCCCCCCCCCCCCGTTTCCCCTTCCCCCCCATTCCCCCACACACCAGGTTAGCCGCTTGAACACGACCACGCTGCCCAGCAGGGTGCCCACCACCAGGGAGGACCGCTCGAGCGCGTCCCCCAAGGCTCTCTCAGGGGGGGATGCTCCCTCGGGGCCATTTGGCCGTGCTGACGCGAGGGCTGGGTGGCCCACGTCTGGCCCATCAGGTGTTGCGGGTGGGCAGTACGCCAGGGACCCCTGCAGCCGGTCACCACCAGCACAATGCAATGGAGACGTTTGCGAGTGGAATGAGCGATAGAAAACCCGGGGCCTCAGCACGTACGCTTTAAGAAAGATCGAGGCCAAACATAGCTCCATAGAGGTCAAGTGATTGTGCGTAAGGGTAGTGGAGAGCTGGGCTAGGCGCAGGGGGCAGCACATCATAGAATATTTGGGCAGGGCCTTGGGCACGTCGATGGGGCATGATTCCTGGGCCCACCAGCAATTGTGTCCGTGCACGGGGCCGCGTATGCTAGCACCGAACCGGACAGACCGTCTGCAAAGGGATAATGTCAGCCACAGTGCGCTAACAAACCAGGTGATGCCATGTGTTCACTCCCCTCTCAATGCCTCTTGCTAATCCTTGCATACCTGTTCTGCCACCAACTGCGAGGTCTGGCTAAGTGTGCGCAAAATGATGAGCTGGATGGCCGCTGGCAGAGCGTTCTCGACAGGTGTTCTTAACTTGAGGGGTTATCTCAACTTAAGAAGTTATCTTGCCTTGAGAGGTTATCTCAACAGACAACGTGGGCACACATTGGGTTCCCGGTAGACAAATGAGGTCACACGGCCAACTAGTGACCATCGTGCACCTGGGAAACATTACGCGGGGAGCACAAGCTAGGTGCACATGCATGCATCATGCATGGCTCGCCCTGCACAAGCCCAGTATTATCCCACGTGCCTTGATCCCCACACAGCACGTTGCGCGCTGGCAAATCGCTAGTTCGCTACCGAAACTTCGAACCTGCATCGCCGCAGAGGGCACACATCAGGGAGATGCGCACCATGGCGTGCGCCCATGCGCCACGCACCTGTCGTAGGCAGAGCGCCGTCTCCCCCATGTACAGCGAGCCGCCTTCCTCCAGGTTGCGCTCGGGGAAGGTGTCCGGCACGGGCACTGCCGCACCACGACACGCACAAACTGACGACGGACCCAGTGAGAAGACAAGAGAGAAGAGGGGAGGGAGGGAATGCCCGACACGCCAGCTGGCAGTACACTCCTTTTGAGGAATAGAGCACCTGTGCTACCTTCCCAAACGACATCGCGATTTTCAAGGGCGGCGCTGGTTTGGTCAATCAGAATGATTGAGGCAATAACCCTTCCCACAAACCATCAACCCCCCCGCTAAGTGGTCACACACAGGTCGTTCAGAAAGCACACCATGCCCTGTAAGCCACCGGTAACGCATGCTGATACGACGCAACAAAGCGCCCCCATTTACATAACATGGCAGTGACCCGTACGACCGCAGCCCTACTCACATGCCATCCCCTGCCATCCCCCCCCCCTGCTCCCACGCCACCACACCCCCACGCACCCACGACGCGCTCTTCCCCCAGCAGGTAGAAGAATGAGCCGAAGCGATCCACGCCCGCCACCAGCGCGCGCTCGCTGTCCTGGCGTGATGCTGCTGCCTCCACCAGGCACTGATCGGCCACACGCCGCTTCTGCCGGTCCATCAGCAGCAGCTCAAACTGTTGCGAGTCCTGCGGCAACAGGAGGGGGGCACAAGGAGGAAGCATGTGGCAGGGGGGGAGATGTGGCGAGGGGAAGAATTTAGCACAGGGGAAGTTGAGTAAGAGGGGAGCACAAGAGGGAGCAAGGTCAGCAGGGGGAGCACAAGCACGTGCAGCACAAGCTGGGTGGCACGAGCGGGGGAGGCCATGAGAAGCATGGGGCCGTCGGGAGAGGAGCATGCGTGCGGAAGGACAGCATCGAGGAGGAAGCGAAAGCGGGGGGCAATGGAGACGAAACTGTACGGAGAACGATATCGTAGGCCGAGCAAGCACCCCCTCCGTGGATAAAGCGGGGACGACCAGCCGGGGCAGAGGGGACCCTGGCACAAGGTCTGGGCCACGAGAAAGTGTTGGTTCTATCCATGAGCAAGTCCATCTCACATATATTGCAAGACAAAAGATCCCTGCCACACTAGCTCACAAGTTTTGATGCATACTTTTTTCCATGGAATTGAGCTCATAACCCCCCCCCTTTGTCCCCTCCCCCCCCTTGCCCGTGAGCCCATCATGCCCCCCCCCCCCCTAGGTGCCCCCTTCTCACCATACCCAATGCCCACCACCAATCCTCGGCCCATCCCCTTCCAGTTTCCACTCCCCTCCACCCTCCTTTCAGTACCCCCCTTCCCACCACCACCACCATGGTGGCCCACCTGTCTGCCGCCCCCCCCCCCCCCCCCCCCCCCCCCCCCTCGCTTACCCACCTCTCGGTATTTGTAAATCTGCACGCTGTCGTGGGCGTCGGCGATTGCGATGGTGGTGGCCGTGCAAGAGGTGGAGCACGAAATGGACACCACCAGTGTGCGCGTGCGCGCCACGCCACACTTCTTGAGGCGGCCGCTGGCGCTCGACACCGCCAGGCAGTAAACCTGCACAGGGGGGAAGAGACGAGGTAACATGCCAGAGGCCGAGTCATCATCACGGCAGCTTAGCGGCCAGGTAAACAGCATGGCACCGCAGGGTACCCGCCAGGTGCGCATGATGGCGGGGAAAAGAGAGCTGTTCCATACGCAACCAGCAACACAAGCAGGGGCTCAGGGATCCGCCTGGTTTCATGGCCACATGCCAAGTTGTTCTGTCTAGATATGATGTCGCGGTTGCTGCGCATCTATAAATAGCACCCAAAGCCTCGCGAGTGTCCAGGCAAGGATCTACACAGCTCGTGGCTGTTGCGTTGGAAGATGGGTGGCTGTGGCTCTGTAGCTGCTGTCGTTTGTGTAGATTGTGGTGAGGACCAGCAAAAACTGCACCCAAACCGCCAACTACAAGTAAACACTAACCATCTCACACCATGCATGCCTCATCCACTTCACCCACCAAACCAACACTAACCACATATTCCTCGAACACAGCAACAGCGGTTCACCCACCTGAGAGCCATAAAGCGTACTTTCCTACCGTCGCACAAGCATCCCTGCAGCACCTACTCCCCCCCTTGGCACGCGTCGGCCCTGGGCTATCCCTTGGCACGCGTCGGCACAAGGCTATCCACGCACCTTCCTCCCCGAGGACACGAGCAGGTAGCGCGCGAGGTAGGCGCGCACACACAGCACGGCACCAGCCATCATCTCCGATGCATGCACCAGCTCCAGGCGCCAGGTCCAACAGGCGTCTGCCTCCATGCCGCGCTGGCTGCCGTCACCCCAGGCCGTTGGGAGGCAGGGGTCCGCCACACCTGCCCCCCCCTGGCTGTTGCCAGCGCTGCCCTCCCCATCGCCACGCGTGCACTCGGTGGCCGACGTCCACATGCAGCTACCTGTACGCCCTTCTCCCCCTGTGCCCATCTCCACGTCCCCTGCTGGGTGCTCGCGCGTGGCATCCCGGGCCCCTTTGCCTCGGTCCGCACCCGCCCCTTCCGCCCCATCTCTACCGCCACCAACGCCACCAACGCCACCAACGCCACCAACGCCACCAACGCCACCAACGCCACCAGCACCGGCAAGGGGTTGCGAACGCAAGTCCTGCGGCTGTAGCCCCGCACGCACGCGCACAAGCCGCAGAATCAGCAGCCGGCCGCCCTTGCGCGCCCCCCCCCGGTACCCCGTGCCCACCACCACGTAGGTGACAGGCGCAGTGCCTGGCGCGGCGCGGTGGGAAGCGGCGGTGTGACCTGGTTGCCAGTTGGCACGACTGGGGGGTGGCGGGTGGGACGCGGCCAGGGATGGCGGCGGCTGTATCGGGCAGGGGGGTGTCCAGGAGCTCAGGGAGCACGCCACCTCGTCCGGCCCCAGCGCCATGCGGCAGAGCTCCACACCCGAGAGGGGGTCGATGCACCGGACGTCAGACGATGATGATGAGGAGGATGATGATGACCATGGTAATGATGATGATGCGGATAATGAGGAAGTAGCAGGCCCAGGGGCTGCGGCAGTGGACGCGGCCAGGATGGCAGAAGCTGTTGTGGGGCCTTCGCGGGCTCGGGGTCTAGTGTGGGCACTGCTGCTTTCGTCACCTCGGGTGGCATCCGTCACACACAGCACCAGCAACTTGCCGGACGGCGGGTGGTGCAGGATGCGGCGCGGCGTGGCACCAAGTGGCAGCTTCTGCATGCTGATGCGTGCGTACGGACGCAGCTGGACCTGCAGCGCCGCAAACACAGGCATGAAGTGTTGCTGTGTTACTAACGGCAGCAATTACGTGTGGTATGATAGATGGTAGCGGGACAGCAATAACTATACAACGACATCCATATCCCTGTGCAATATGTGCCACAAGGTATCACTAGATAGACCGACACGATAGGAAATTAGATAGGGTATCACTACAGGCGGCTATATAGGATATTGGCACAGCGAAGCCATCAGCCGAGACTATGCGGCAGGCAGGACGCCCTGGGCACCCAGATGCCTCCCATCCATGTGGGAACAAAGACCCAGGCATCCTGAGCCCTATCCCATACCCGGCGCATCTGCTTTGGCTCCTCAGCTACTTGGCGTACTCAGTGCCCTTGCTCATGACCGCCTAAGGGCAAGGCCAGCAACCAAGGCCAGGGGTGCAGTGAGGCTCACGACATGGCCACGAAACATTAAGACAGCGGTGGGGGGAGTGAAAGGCTAGCCCAGAACCGCCCCAAACCTGTACAGGATGGGGCACGGCGGTTTGTACTGCCAAGGAGCCGCAATCAGACTCCGTCTGCGACACCTGTGACAGCGATCTCACCCCTCGCTCCCCCCCAAACCCGCAGAAAAAAAAAAGTACGAGTCGCCCCCTGGTTCTCAAGGCGGGCAGCACCATAGGCTTGCGCCGCAGGTGCGGCCGCCCCAGGTCACCCACGCACGATCCTGAGAGCATCGTGACGTCATTCCTGGAGCCAATGATGGTTCTCGTCATGACCGCCGAGTGATGGCTTGAGTCGAGACACCCGTGTGATGGCTTGAGTCACCCCTGGCGTGAGACACCCCTGGTGTCATGACCACGCGAGACAACACGAAAACGTGCCAGCGCGGGTACTTGCACGCGTACAAGGCACCCCTTGCCTGAGCCCTCAAGCACAAGTCACCACTTGCCTGAGCCCTCAAGCACAAGTCACCACTTGCCTGCGCCCTCAAGCAGGAGCCACCACTTGCCTGCGCCCTCAAGCAGGAGCCACCACTTGCCTGCGCCCTCAAGCAGGAGCCACCACTTGCCTGTGTCCTACATCAGTCCACCGAGGGAAGTATCCCAAGCATCCACAATAGAAGAACACCTGTTTGCCATACATGCACGGCACAAACATGAATATGGACTCAAGGAAATACATACTCAAGGAGAAGCTCACCACCTGCAGGCCACCTTGGCATATACATACGAGGGGTTCTACCCCCAGAGATGCTCACCAAGTGCAGGCGCTGGTCCGCAATAAAGAGGAGACCCGAGGGGCAGGCGGCGGTAGCCACACCGGTCGCGTGCGTGGTCTGCTGGCATGTGACACCGGGGCAGACCATCCTCCAGCTACGCCCGCTCGCGTCCACCAGCCAGGGACGATCGCTCAATGCCAGCAGACGCACCGCCTTCCTCTGCGCGGCCACAGGGGTGGAGCCAGGACCACCCTGGGGGCCTGACCGCGCGCCCGACACCAACACCCGGCTGCTGCCATCCGCAGGATCCGTGGCTGACCCTGAGCAGTCTCCGTTGCTATTTACAGCGTCGGGGGCATTGGATTCGACACTCACGAGGCTCACTGGGGAGACGCCGATGCGCCGCGACGACACGTGGCGCCACGTCCATGCGGCTGACAGTGACGCGTCCCCTCCCGCCTCGCTCTCTCCCTCGTTGAAGCCCTCATCATCGCGTTCAACACCTGCCATCGCGGCAGGCGGTAGAGACCCAGCAGGCGCCATGGACCGTGTCTCCGCGGCGGTTCCCTCCCCTCCCATTCCCTTGCCTGCTACTTCTTCCCCGTGCTCCCGAACTACGGACGACTTGCCAGGCTGCCCACCCAGTGATGGCTTGCCGCGCTCCATACCTACCGACGGCTCGGAAGCATCCACCCACGCGCTTCTGAGACTTGGCAGGCGAGGCGCGGCGCCTGCGCGGGGCGCCCGTGGGGAGCCTACCCCATGACATGGGGGGGGATGCCGCTGGTTGCTGCTGTCCAACCCCTCGGCATCACTCTCCGCCCCATGCGCTGGCGTGGTGAAGCCGTGGCCTCGTGGCGGCTGGAGCTGGAACCGGACGAGAGAGCCGTTGCGCATGCCCACGTCCACAAAGAGCGCGCCGCACTCCCACCTGCCCCGCACGCTCTCAGGTACCAGGTCACCCCCTGCAAACCCTGCCAAAGGGGAGCCCCTCCCATGCCCGTCACTGTCACTGGCGGGGCATGGCTCGCTCCCTCCTGGCTGCTCACCCGTGGGATGCATCAAAGAGGCAGTCCCTCCGCCCTCACCAGGATCACCCCCACGGGGGAGGGCTGCGCCCTGCGTGCCGCGCCTGCCCAGCAGGGCATCCACAAGCAGGGTGGAGGAGACCTCCTGCAGTTCTTTGCCAGGGGCCAGCGACAGTGCCACCACTGAGGGGCGGTACGTCCCCACCAGCGCCAACGGGGCTGCATCGGCCGCACTGGGTGATGAATCCAGCGACGTGGGGGGGGGTGGGGGGACATCCACCAGAAGGGGTGACTCTGCCTCCATTCTGGCCATCCCTTTACCACGAGCACAGGCATCTGTCAGCAAGACATCACCAGGGACTCCGCTGCCACCCACCAATGGAGAGTCATCCTCCGCCTCGTTTCTCTCCCCCTCGTCGGTCCCCTGCCAGCTGTCGAGTATGCACAAGCACGATATCTCCACCGGCCACACGCAGCACCGCAGCTCCACTAGGCGAGGGGCTGCGGGGATGGCTGCCAGCGCCGGCGGCGACAGCGCGTCCATGGCGGCGGCATACCCCCGCTGATGTGCCGCGGTGGTTGGTGCGACTGGGCCCGTCTCCAGCCCCAGCAGGATGACCATGCGCGAGGGGTGTGCCAGCGCCAGTATAACTCGTCCCTGGCCCACCGCCGCCACGCTAATCTTGACACTGTTGCCGTCACCAGACGGGTAGGGGGACCAATCAGAGCACATGGCCGCTCTATCGCAACTCGCATGCCCCTCATCATCGCTGGCGATGTCTCCCACGAGACCACAACTGGCAGCAACAGAGCCCTGCTCTTGTCCCCACGCGCACACGCGCACGACCCCCTCGCACACCTGCGCGACGACTCCATCGGCCACGCGCCCCACCGCCAGCGTGGATCGATCCGATAGCAGCCCACTAGCGTCCGTCACATCCGCAAACGTGCCCCCGCCGCCCTCCACCGCCAGCACGCGCGTCTCGTGCACAAACGACATGACCACGCGCGAGTGGTAACGGTCGCCAGCATTCAACCGCAGCGCCCATATGCCGGCCACGCCGGGGTAGCTCGCCGAGGTCACCATCAGAGGGTCCACGCCCAGGCCGTGCGAGACCACACGCACGCTGCCCTGCGCGCCCGTGCCGGCGGCAGCAAACATCTGCGGCTGGTTCTCGCCCAACACGTCCGCCAGCTCAAAGTCCTGCACGGGCGCCAGGCATGGCAGCTCTGCCACAAACTTCCACCCGACGTCACGCTCGACCCCGCCCCCGCCGACCTGGCCCCCATCCGCCAACATGCCACGTGGCACATGCTGCATATCTGATGCCCCCCTTCCCAGGGAGACAGCCATGGGCGACGCAGGTGCCTGAATTACAACGCCGTCCCCATGCTCGATCATCGCAAGCGCGTAGCGGTCAGGCATCCACAGCAGTGCGTTGCAGGGGGAGCAAAGATAGACCGGGTGGGAGAGGGACATGCGGAGCCTCATGCTGTCCTCCGCCCCGTTGATGCCACCACCTGCCACATGGCCAGACAAAAGGCCCCTACTGCGGGAATCCGAGGCTGCAAGGGGCGCACCGCCGGCACAATCGGTAGCTGCCAGCCGCAACACGTGGAGAGAGCCCGAGTCCAGGCAGAGCAGGAGGCGCCGGCTGGGACGTGACCTGGGCCGGTGTTCACGGGCACTTGCAGCCGCCCCCTGCTGTGCCATTCTCCCTTCATCCTCCCTAACACCCTCAGCATGGAAGGCACCGCCGCCATCCCTGCCACCAACTGCCGTGGTGCCATCTGCATCTGGCTCCCAACTCCACGCCGTCACCATGGTGTCGCCCGTGCCAGCTGTCCATGCGATGGCCCCCGCGGCACCCCCCTGCCCCTCCCCCCCCGTCCCCCCACCGGTGCGCTCTTCCCCCCTCACCAGTGGCCGCGTGCTGGAGATGGCTGCCACCATCATGTCCAGCTCGGCGCGCTCCCTGGCAGATATTGGAGACACCCTGGACCCGACACCCTGTGCGCCGCCGTCCCCGCCACACGCGCTGCTGCCCTCGTCCAACCGCGACTGCAGCCGCCGCCGCAACGTCTCTTGGTCCACGGGTCCAAAGGGGCTGGGTGCGGCGCCCGTTGGCTGTACGCCCGTGCCATGAGCAGATCCTTCCCCGCCACCTGTCACGCTGCTGGCCAGCACGGTGGGGGCCACGGACCGGGTGGACAGGGTAGCTGCGGATGCGAGGCTTGTGCCCCCCAGCAGACCCAGCAGGCCCCGACCTTCTCCCTGAGAGCGTGGGGGTGGTGGTGGCAGGGCCGCTCGATGGCCCTCAAGTGGTGCATGCTTCCACCCCATCGACGACGTGGCTTGGGGACCACTGCCCACCCCATCCCGTGGGTGGGCCTCTTCTCCCCTTGAGGAGGCACGTCGGTCACTGGTAGCCCCTGTTACAGTGCTAGGGGCAGCCCCCGCGACCCCATCCGACCACGCACCCACACCCACACCCTGCCCTTGGCCGCCCCCCTGTGGCCCTCTTGATGATGCTTGTACCCGCAACCCTGCTGCCATGTCGGCCGGTACCATGCCCTCGTCCACCGCCATGCCGCCAACTGGCACGCTGTGAGAGGGCTCCGCGCAACCAACTCCCTGCCGTAGCCTGTCCAGGGCAACATCCGTGCAGGACCCAGTGACCCCTTCGTTGCCCCCCTCCTCCCAACCCTCCAAGGTGGACCGCCCCGCCCCCACGCTGTTGCTGGAGGGCAAGGGCACACGGTCGACCTCCACCAGGTGGGCGGGGGGGGGCAACACGCCGGCCTCGGACGTGCCCATGCGACCAGGGGCCCCGCCCAGAACCCCCTGGGACCCTGCACCCACGCCCTGCTGCAGCTGCAGGAGCACGAGCAGCCCCTGGCACACCACCAGCAGCAGGCAGGGTGGCGCGCCCGCGCAGTCCCCGTCGACAGACTTGTGCTGGTGCCGGCATGGCAGCGCGCCTGCCGGCACCTCGATCACCTGCGTGGCCAGCGGCAGATCCCCTGCCCCGATGCCAAACACCGGCCCCAGGGGCCCCCTGGGGCAGCCTGGGAAGTAGCGGCACAGGGGCGATATCTGTGGCGGCTCGGCCCCTGGGCTTGTATGGGCGTCCGCAGCCAGGGGGCAGTGGAGGATGAGCACCTCGTTGGCTGGTGAGCGCCGACTGGTGGACCAAGGTGCGTGCGTGTGTGTGTGTGTGTTGGATCGATTGAGGTGGCAGAAAGGGGTGGCAGCAAAGGGCAGGGCAGTGAGGGAGTGCAGGAGGATGCGTGACACTTGACATAGGGAGGACTTTAACTATACGCGTGAAGACTTGAGCTGATAAGCGTGAGGACTACGGATATGGGCGAGAAGCCTCCAGGATTAAGATAATAAGCCTGAGGACTACATAAGCAAGTGTGAACATCACCTGCTGTGGTTGGACACGTGAAGCATGCGTGTGAAAAGAGTATCATGGTAGGTTGTTCCAAACCGGTGCCCACCCCGTGTTGTGTTGTCCCCCACAAGATGGCGGCGTGCTCCAAACCGGTGCCCACCCCGTGTTGTCCCCCACAAGATACTGGCCAGCCTGAGTTTTTGACCAGATGGATTCATGAACGGATGGATTCATGAACGCAGGAGCCTTTAGCACACAGTTGCTTTGGGCACAAACCAGGGCAAACCCCCGGGATGAATTAATAAACACGTAGACTGCGTCACGTGAGCATAAAGCCTAGGGATACAACCTTCATCGCTCGTGTCATCATCACATCGGATCACTAGTGCCTTCATCGCTCGTGTCATCATCAGTAATGTCGCTACTTAGATCCCGTGACTTGGTCATCCATGGACTCATGAGTGAAAGCACCGTGAGCGGGAGAAGCTGTGTGTTCGATACGAGACAAGGAATGGGCCGGGTGAGCATGCACGTGTACAGCACACACGGACAGCGACACAGATGAAAGTGACATTGAGTTGCAGACGATAGCCACCAAAACCACCAAAACCACCACGGCATCGCGACAAGTATCACAATGGCGCGGTCCCATGCGAGCGACCACACTTGCACGCAGGCACGGCGACAAGTGTGCAAGGGCTGGCAGATGGCACTCACACGTTCACCAGCACCGCCAGGAGCACAAACGCGGGCGACACGCCAGCAGCCACTCCATGGTATGCCGACGTGGCCATGGGCAGGGGCAGGGAGGAAGGACCCGCGGCTGCGGTGGCATCATTAGCAACCGGCAACGATAGCCCATAGGAAGGGGAGCCCCCCACAAAGCACAGGCTCCAAATCGTGCCCAGTGCGGGGCTCAGGACAGGGCCATGCAGGTGGCGCCGGACGGGGGGAGGCGCATTAGCTGGAACAGAAGGGGCCGGGGGCTCAGGGGGGTACGTCATCGCCTGTGGGAAGGTGGTATGAGGGGGGAGGGGAGGGGAGGAAGGGAACAGGAGGGGGGAAGGTGTGTGTGAACAGCACAGTCAAGATAAAGCAGAAGCTAGGGCGCCCTCCCTCCTTGTTGTGTCTTGGGATGAACGTTCCTTTGATGGTACCCCCGTGGCAAAGTCACGTGCTTTTCACTCATTCATGGTCAACACAACAGCGCAGTCACCAAGGAGACTTACAGCCACTGGTTGCAAGCGGGAAGGACCCACCTACGCAGTAAAGAGATGGGATGGGCGACGGAGCCCATGCAGGAGCGCATGCAGGATGCAGGCTGGGGCATGTGACACGAATCAGGGCGCACGCGAGCTCGGCCCACACACACGGCTGCAACAAGTAGTCAACCGTATGCTGGCCACAGGAACCCTTGCCGGTGCTCCAACACAAACCGTGATGCAATTTCTATACACGCACCGGGGCCCTTGTGTGCCATGGGAGCATGTTTTGGACTGCAAGGCGGCCCTCAACGCCAGGGGCGCGTGGCCACGTGATGGCAAGGGGTACCAAAGATTCCAACATGGACGCCTCTACCGAGAACACCAACCAACCGGTATGCCCGCACGCACGCACCGGTCCCGTGAGGTCGAGCACCCCTTTGGCGGGGGGATGACGGGAGGCGCCGGCGACGCCTGCGGTGTTTAAGGGGAGCACCGCGAGCAGGTCTTGGCGCGCGGCAACTGCCACCGCACGGCACCTGCGGGTAAGGATTATACACACAAAAGGCAAGCTCAAAGGAAGCATTAGTTTCCTATAGATGAAAAGAAATTGTCCGCACGAAAAGAACGGGGGAGCTTTGGACCGATCAGATGGGAGAAGGAGAGCTGTACAGCCATGAGACCGTGTTGATGCTGACAAGACATCGATCCATGTGAGATTTGTCCCACTGTCCAAGATGCATGCCAACTGAAATCACCGCGGGGCCTGTAACGGCGCCGTAACGGATGCCAGGGCAGGGTTGCCACCGTAGCTGCTCACGATTGGGTGGCCCCAGCGACTTAAAGGGGGCAGCTCTTGCATCAGCATGACCGCCATGTTTTAAACCGTGACGCGTGCCCAAGTGCACCCCAGACACTGCTGCTCCCTCGCGCGAAAAAAAATGCGCAATGCGACTATCGTGGGTGATGACAAAAACTATGACAAAGGCACCGTTGGTGCACCGTTGGTCCCCAATGCCACATCCCCACTTTGGTGCGGATGGACCCAGCAGTTAGCACCGCATATGTTAGAGAGCCACCTACTGCTCGCCGCTGCCACCTGCCTGCCCGTGCCCCATGACATGACAGCGGTGGGCACACCGGTTCTGCACGGCTGATATTCCTGTGTGACCTGGTTTGACCCACGACCGCTCACACAAGGTACATGCAGCATTACATATACCGTCCCGCTGGTTTTCGATCTAGCGGATGAACAGGACATTACTGTGCTGTGCGCAGCACGGTATTGTGAAACTGTCCGTCGCCAACACCAAGGCTAGCCAGTGAGTGATACAAAGGGGGAGCTAACTACGTCCACCCCCAGCCAACAGCCCCCACCTACCGTGCCTCCACCGCCAGCAACGCGCCCAGGTCTGCGAGACCGAACCCGGCGCTGTCCAGCGGGACGTGTGCGACCGCTGTGAACCTGCCCAGGGAACAAGGGCATGCCGCGCGACGGGGACAATCGCTGTAGGATCATGTTGAGCATAACGACAAACACGACAGGTCCTTCATACTCACCGGGCATAAACGTTTGCGCTGCCAAGCAGTATCAAATAGCAGATGATGCTGACATCCGGGGAAACAGGTGTGTATGTCTATCAGGGAAGCATGTCCATCGGGACGTGGTGTGTGTCTATCAGGGGAGTACATCCACAGGGTAGTATCAACAGGCACACATGTCTGTCGCCACCGACTCAAAAACCAGGCAGGCTGAAGCGTAACACGGGTAGCGCTCCAGGCTCAATGCGTTCCGATTCTCCATCCTCCACCATCCATTCGCGCGACTCCCATCCACCCCATGGCTTGCTGGGCCCCGGGACACCCAGGGTTGCCCTCACCATGGCCACATAAAAGTCAAAGACTCAGACTTTCCCCTGCCAGCTCTAGGAAAAAGGATCTGAAAAAGGATGGCAGACAGGGGTATAGGGTGCACTGCATCACTTCCCCCTGCTACCATGATGCTCACACTCGGCACTGCTCTTCAGTAATACCCGTGCACAGGTAGGTTCTGCCAGTGAGCATACTTGCTTTGGCATTTTGCTGAGCCGGCTAACATTCAAATTACGCCAGAACCTTCCCGGTATCTGATCTCAATTGATGGCCTATGCCTCTTTAACCAAGACAGGTGGCACCATGCCTGCCCTCCCAGCATTACACACGGCTAAAGTTACCTCCCACCCCCCACCCCCGCTGGACCAACTTGTGTGAATGCGATGGGAAGTGCGAGATATGGCGTGGCTCGTGGAACCTACCGGTGCAGCTGGACGCTGAAGCGCAGGAAGGAGAGCTGTCCCGAGTTGGATAAGGCGACCAGCAGGTCGCGCCCCTGCAGGGACATCACAGAGAGACAAAGGAAAGCATTCCTTAGGGAACATAGGCACAAGCACAGGCACATACGGGGAGACAGACGCACTCAAACACAAGCACTTACTTGCACACACACATGCACGCACAATGTCACAGACACGCACAGGCAGATATACAAAAGCGACCGTGCGTACACACATACACACGGAGAAATCGAAAACTCAGCACGCTTGCTTCCGGCAAGGCATCCAGGAAATCCAACCGCCCCAGTGACGATCCGGAGCAGTGCCACCCTTGTCAACCAGCATCCATAACCGCCAATCGCCGTCAACCAGCAACCAAAGCAGCACGCGACAAGCATCCCCACCTCCCACTTTGCGCACTTTTCTATTCATGAAATGGGAAATGCATAGCATCCAGTTCGCTCATCCAAGGCATGAGTCCTCACAGCCCTGCCATGGGAGGCAACCTGCGCGTGGTGTCCCAGTGACGCCTCAGACCGCGGCACGTGCCCCATATATCTGAGGGCCCTTGAAAACTACAACCGTCTGTAAACGCTAACCTAGCTGGACATGCGCAAAACTTCATCCTTGTACTATATTTATGATGAGCAAAAGAACTAGGGTGAGCTAATCTCACGTTCGACCAACCTCAACCCATGATGTGCCGGACAGAAGCAGCACGAAATAACTGTAAATTCAAAGAGAAAAACATGCTTGCTTGTCGACGTACCGACTCAGCTACAAACGCGGGGCGTTGCAAGGGGCCGGTGCAGGGCACTAGCTTCAGATCCTTGACTTTCCCAAAGACCGGCTGTTCGCACAGTGATTGCATGGACCCGTCGTCGCCCCTAACCAACAGCTCGATGCAAGTTTCCTGCAAGGGGAAAGTGGTATCGTGCCCAAAGTATGATTATCTTTTAGAATATGCGCACTTCTGGTAATGACATAACCACTTCGATGATGTGGCCACAACATGCGCAAGTCACAACTTGATTAGAATCCTCACCTTTCCCAAAACCACATCCACGGAATCCGGCGTTCGGAAATGGCCAACAATGGCCTGGAGGACAGCCCCGCTCTTGATGATATATTTCGAGTAATAGTAAACTCCATCATCGCCAGCTGCCTCCGTGGGAGGTGGATAGGCCATTGCGTCAGCAAAGCTGCATGCACACCTCAAGGAGAGAATGCCAAATCCTGGGATGAAAATCCACGAACGTGGCAAGCGCCGGCGTCATTCTTAAAAGGGTGCGGCACGCGCATCTTCAATTCAACTTCCTGGCATATCTGGGAGAAGCCATGGCTGTGGTAGTCCCCTCGCCCAACTGCCGGATTAAACCGAGGGGGCGCACTCGCTCATGATTGTGATATGTTACTGCACGTCTCCTTCCTGTTCCCCTGAGAAGTGCAGACAATGACGAGAATTTACAGCGCGGATCTTGATATTGGTCCAATTTTGAGCAAGCATTTTCGCGGCAAATGATCACAGCGCAGTACGATACAGTCGATACTTACGCAACTCGTCAGTCGTCACTGACTGATCACTCTCTGGTCACTGGGACTACGGCCGTGGTGTAATGCTGCCAACTGACAGAATTCGCTAGAATTATTCTGCAACGCCTTGGAATGACCGTCAAGCCCCGACCTCGCGAGTCGCGATGCGTGCAGGTTACCCCATTGACAGGACGTGTAGTTGTGCTGCAGAAATTGCCACGATGAGACTACTGTAGTAGACCCCCTTCTGCTAGGTCGGGCAAGGCGGCAGCAGTCCCTACCATATTCTGCTTGTTATTACAAGCCACCATGTCTTGCTGGCTTGCATAATAATCCCAAACTCCTGTCCTCAAGTTGGAATTCATCTTGGCAGGTAGGTTTCCATGTAAATGTATGGGCTTGCCTCAGGTGCCCCCCACGCCAGTTTAGTTACTGCCTTCCGAGTCCAGCTGCCGTCGTTGCTGGTAGGGAGCGCACCGCGCTGCAAGTGGCGTCAACCTTCTGCAAACCCGGGCAGGTTTTCGTGGAAATTTTCGGGCGCGCGGAAAAGCAGCTTTTTCGTGATGGCAACAGCTTCAGAAGCCGTCCCCTCTCCCGGCAACCCTGCGTCAAGTCCCCTTGTGCAGTACATTGTGCTTAGAAGAGACTTGGGGAAAGACTTGAATTGGCCGCTAGGCTCGATTGTGGCCCAGGGTTGTCATGCCGCTGTAGCCGCATGTTGGCTTTTTCGAGACACCTCTGCTGTGCAAGGCTACTGCTCGCCCGAGAACATGCCAAATATGAGGAAGGTATGCGCTTGAGGGGGTGGCGTCCTATGCGTAGCATGTGCCAACTGACTAACTTTCCATTATGCCTCTGTTCGCGCCTTTTTGCGAAAGAAATCCCCCCGAAATATTGCTCTGTCCTTTCGCCCACTTCCACCACTCTGATGGTCAATGAGGGTTAGACGGAAATGGTCACATTTTGCATATCTAACAGGTCATGCATTGACATCAAGTGATCTCTCGTTCACTGGTAGTGGAGACAAAATCTATGCCAGCGTGCTTGACATTGCATGGATTTTCTCCTTGTCCGCGCACGCCTCCCCTGATAATTGAATTCTAGGTGGTGTTGGAGGTGAAAGGCGAAGCACAGCTGCTCAGCCTATCGGAAAGCCTTACCAGCGCGGGCATCGACCACAAGCTGTGGGTGGAACAGCCCGAAAACTTTCCCACTTGTTTGGCGACAAAACCATACGTGAAAGAAGAGATTCAGGGTTATTTCAAGAAGTGCCAGCTGGCCAAAGGATAGGGTAGGGAGAGGCGGTGCTCGGGAGCCATTGGCAAGGATCTAGGCTGTGAAGCAGCCGCTCGAAAAGAATATTGCCCCATGCGTATGCAACAACATTCATCCAGGCAGGCTAGACTAAGTTCTGGGGCAGCAAATGCAGGTATGTGGATCGACATGTCAATATTCCTGCAAGCGTGCCTTTGACCGGCGCACATGGATTGCGCAAAGAGAGCAATGACCAATGAACTTTGATTTAGAACGTCAATTAAGAACGTACCTCCGTGGCCGGAGGATATGTATCCCTGAGAAGGGGCATATGCGCTGGTTGTCTCCTTGATATGGTTTTTAATACATTATAGGCGACAACCTCCAGGACTCAGGTGGTGGGTGTAAACTGCCACTTACTCGGGGTGCACAACTGAGGTGCACCTGCACCACCATGTATTCCAGCGCAGCTCTGCACAGTTGCGGACATGGGGTGGAAGATGATCATGGCGAAGCAATGGCTAGGGCATTATGGCATCTCAGCAAAGAGTGGCTCTCTGCATCGGCAAAGCATGCATGGCTGACTCATAGCGGATGCAGTAAGGCTGCCCCATGGTCCAGAGCCCACAGATAAAAAGGCTTGGAACACATTTAGAGGCGCCGGTTTGGGAGAATATAAAGTCCTCTCCCGGAGCCTGAGGGGTTTTAGGGGCATACCCAGGGTTAACCCACAACCCTCCCCGTAGCAGTCTATATATATTCATTGCAGTAATCAACTTTGTAGTTGAGAACTGTTCTCTATCATCTGAATGATAGATTACGGAGTTGAGATAGGCATGCAACATAAGGAAAACCCCGAAAAGAAGAAGAACCCTGAAGAAATTATTAGTAATCTGACACGGACATGCAAGGATCTATGTACATATACGCGCTTTGAACAATGGATTGCGTGTATATGTGTAACGGATTGCTTGTACATCTAGCGCAGACCAGGCTGGCCATGACGCCTTCAATTAGCGCGCCCAGCCTGTCTACAGCCGCGCAGCGGCCGGTTTGATAGTACTGTAACTTATGTACAAAATATTCGGATGCGAGAAATTAGCTATTGTCTCATTATAGTTATGACGCTTATGAATGTTTGCAAACAATGCATGCGTGCATGACCACCCTCTTTCTACTTGATGGCTCTCGAGTCCTGTATCGGGACCGCGTCAAGTTGCTGGGTAGCTTACTCCCCAGCTGCGAGGCCGATGTGGACTACCGTATCTCCATCGCCTGGCACGCTTTACGCCAATACCAGGCCCGGTGTGGCGCAAGCCCTTGGGCAAGCTAGAGAAACAGGACCTGTTTATAAGGCGGCCTGGTCCTCCCTGTAATTCTTACGTACGGCCCGGCCAAGACGTGGACTCTCACCGCCGACCTTGCCAGCAAGTTGGACGGCGCGGTCACCAGCATGCTGTGGTCAATTTTCCGTGTAGATTACGGTGCACATGTCCGCAAGTATATTATCGAGCCACGAGTATATCACGAAGTATATTATCGAGCCACAAGCGGACATGGCTCATGACGGCAGAGCTCAGAACTTTTGCGTCTGAGCCCCAAATGCAGTCAGATCACTTGCAACCGATGCGTCTTTTCTAGGCGCATTTGCTACTATCATCGGTTACAGCTGTAATGCAGTATTGTGACCAGCCTGTAGCTATTACGCTTGCAAAGCACCACGGCGTCTTTCTAAAACGCATACGTACGCTGTTATATTTTCCCGACGCCATTACGCACTATTATGGCCAGCAAACGCAACTCGACGAATCGCAGCTAGTTTGGAGGCTGCAATGAGCCAAGCAAACAAGTACGTGTACCTGCAGCCCCGGCTGCAGTTCCGCCTCCCGGCCTCCCAGGCAACAGTGGCCCTAGCCAAGCGTTAGTGGTTCACTCGGCTGCTCCCGCGGCATCGCCCGAAACCAAACGCAGTCGCCCATCCGCGGTCCGGGAACCGCGTTTCAAGCTCAAAACCTTCAATGTCGACGATTACGACTGGTACAACGTTGCCTCGTGCACTGCATGCTCTGGTCGAGTACATTTTCTACGGGGATTACGCCTCGCTCCTTGAGCTATGCCTCGATCCACCTTCACAGCATCAACAGTCTTCTCGAGCCAGATGGCCACAGGCTTCAAAGCCGAGATCTGCTGCTGACGGGCCTCCACTACAGCCGGCCCGACCTTCAGCACCTGATTCTCTGCTCCCTCCTCACGAAGTCTGACGGCGAGATCTGGGCTCCATCTATCTCCGCACCGGCCTACACTCCGCTCCATCCTTACCGAGGCCCTCCATGCAGTGCTCAGCACGTGACCCCCCTTGCCGCAGATGTGGCAGCAATGGGAGGCACGCTGGCTACTGTCTGACAGAGCTCCCTCACATTTCCACCACCGTCACCTCCACCTCCACCCTCCTCGCCTCCGCACCTCAGTCCATGCACTGCCGCCTCCACCTCCACCGCCGACATCAAAACCCAGCTCCACGACATCGACCAGCGCCTCCACGACCACGCCATCGCCATCGAATGCCTCACAAAACACCGAAGGCATCACCGCCCGGCCAGGCGGTGAAGGACATCGCTGCCCATGCGGCATGATTCTGCTGGCCCGGCCAGCGATGCTCCTCCCATCCAGACCTGGGCGGACCTGCTCAAGCACCACTCCCCTCCACGAGGCCAGGTTTTAGTTGGCTCTATAAATAGCGCCGGAACCTTTTTGCCCCCTGCTGCCGTAAATCGGTCCACGGACCTTTTTAGCCGAGGATAACGAGTCGTCGGTACACTCAAGTTAACTCGCGAATGCTTATCGAGTGTACCGACGAATGCTTATCGTCGGCTAATAGGTCCGTGGACCGATTCACCGCAGGGGGCAAAAACGGGTTCCGGCGCTATTTAGAGCTATAACTACCTTCCTCCTCCACCTTCAAGAAGCCATTGCGCGCAGCACGTGTCTCCCCTCGCTGCAGATCGATGTGGCTGCAGTGGGCCGCACGCTGGCTGCCGAGCTCCCCGCCAGATGTCTCCACCGCCACCTCCACGCTCGATCCTCGCCCCCCCCCCCCCCCCCGCCCCCATGCACCCCGCCTCCACCGACACCATCACCGCCCAGCTGAGTCCGTGACATCGACAAGGGCCTCCAGGACAACGCCGTCACCATCGAGTGCCTGCAGAACACAGCAGGCATGACCGCCCACCGGCTCACCGCCCAGGCGGTGATGGACATTGCCGCCAATTACAAGCCAGCTCCCCCGCTGGCCTAGCTGGCGATGCTCCTCCCACCCAGCCCTCAGGGCGGACATGCTCAAGCAACACACCACCTCCACCACCTCTGCCGTACGTCGCAGCACAGCTCGATCAAGCAGCCTGAGACGCGCTCGACCTCCGCGATCGAGGCCGAGCTCGACAAGCGTGCATCATCGTCAAGAACTTCGACCTGGTGGATAATCAAGGTGAGAACTCCGTGATTTGCTTGCACATGCGTTTGAGAAAGAAATCCTTGGCGGCATGCCCGACTCCTGATTGGTGAGATGAAGCTGGAGCTAGGCCCTCCGCCTTCCCCGCCGATCGCGGGGTATAAGGCATGGGTGCCTCCGCTTCATCTTTGAGAACCGGCGGCGGACAATATTTCGTTCCTCGGACGCGCCGCAAGCGGCTCGAGAGGACTCACTACGCATATTGGATGACGACAGTCTTGACCCTCAGCTGGCGCAGCAACAACGGCGACGCGGGGAGCTGGCTATACCATGGATGGGCGACCTACCTCTAGCCTCCGGCAGACCGCGGCAGGGAAGCCGGTGTACTGGAAGGGGGCGGCCATGTACGTCAGCCACAAGGCTGCCGCCCTGGCAAGCGACCCCCGCTGCCCTGGCAGCACCTCCAGCCACCCCATGCAGCTTAGGCCGGACTACAGCTGCAGTAGTACTTAGTGTAGACTATAGTAAGGCCTATAGCGAATGTGGCCTTGAGACAGTACATGTACGCCTACTATTACTATGGGCCCCATACCATGCAGCTGATATGACTTATAGCATTATTTAGCCATGTACATGTGTGCCTATATGATGTGCCCCACACCAGATGATGCCTAGCATGATTTAGTTATGCTGTGCCCATGCAGAGAGCTACTCTTTGCTGAGAAGCCATGCCCTAGCCATTGTTTAGCCATGATGATCTTCCACCCCATGCCAGGCCTTTTTAGGTATGATACATCATGGTTGATTCTCCCGATTTCTGGCCTGCGCTGGTTGTCGATCTCCTTGATGATACATCATGGTGGTACAGACCTGCACTTAGTGCGCCCAGAGTGCTCAGGTGTAGTTCACACCCTACCCTTGCGGGAAGTAGCCCAGAACATGTATCAAAAGCCATGCATGCATATCAGTGCCCTATGTTAATTGCCTAGCGTTGCCAACTCACCTAGTCACGTGCACAGCTCACGCACGGTACACACTCCAGCCATAGTATAGCCTTAGCTTAGTCCTCGTACAGCCATGCTACGTCCTGGCTATGATCAGATCACTTGCCCACGTACGCTCCTTGTTATGCCATGCTCACATGGGTCTTATTGCACCCACAGATTGCCGGATCGTTAGCGCGTCCGTTTAGCTAGCTAGCGTGCCCGAATGCTGCTGCGGCATGCCTTGGCCTTCATGCCTGAAGAATTTCGGTAATGCAATTCCTTCATGCCTTCATGCATGAAGGAGACGGGGGGTCTCTGCCCTTTCTCCTGTTGTGCACACACAGGGATTCATCAAAGCACTTCGGTGCTCCGTGACTCCCCAACGGGATCGAGCACGTGTTTAATTCCCTGCCCTATCTCAGGGATATGCATGTGCTACATGTGCTCCCAACGGATATATATATGTTTAGATTTCATTTAATTTCATTTTAATAATGGGAGCACGTGATTACCTAATTCATTAATCCTCAGCAGTAATTGTGTCACATAAGCGGGGCGGCGGTCTGGGTTGATCATATATCGTGCCTCGTTGGTGCGGGGCGCGCGCAAGTTCGCCATGCAGTGCATGGGCTGCAATTGGACAAGCCGGGACCCTCATGATATACACAATGAAGCAATATAACACGTGCTCCCGTCGGGGAGTCACAGAGCATTAACCCCAATGGATGGATGGACAAACAATTCTACCGGTTCTATTATTCATACTACTATCTATATTAAATTAAATTAAATTAAATTATAATAACATTCATGACTCCGTTGGGAGATCATGTAGTAGCACATATTCCTTGCTGGGTGGATGGAGGTGGGCGAAGCCGCGGGACCGAACTAAGCTAACAGCTCTAAGCTATCTTGTCTATAGAAGAATACCCTAGCTAGTCTAACTACGCTACTCAGCAAAGCACACCCCTTCCGCTTGGGGGGAGGGGGCTTGCCCACATGCAGGGGCTCAGTCTAGCTGGTGACAACTGGTGTGGGCCTGGACAATCTTCTGCCACCTCTAATTTTCTTGTTAAATCTGCATAGCAGTCCAAGCAAGAGAGAGGGAGTGAATGCGGTGTTCAAACTGTCAGAGCTGGGACGACTAGGTCATTCATATCTATATCTAATGCCTCTATCTTCAGGCATTTTTGTTGACTATATCAAGGCTTTCTTCGACACGGTCCTCTGGGAGGCTCTTTGGGCCATCTTAGCTCTGGACCGCGTGCCAGCCCCACCTTTAATTGCTGCCATTCGCCGGCTAGTGTATGAGGGCTCACAGGCAGTAGTGCGGACCATGCCGGGAGGGCACCACCCCACCATTCCCCCCGGCTTCACCACGGGGTGTGGCAAGGTTGTGTCCTGTCCCCATACCTGTTCATATTATTGTCGTGGATCACGTCATGCGTTGGGCACGTGGGCGCTTTACTGCTCTTTAAAGGGGTCCGAGCCCGGCTTGGACATATCCTTAATTATCCCCTTAACGAGCGCCGGAACACGGCGGCGTTGACCCTGGTTACCGCCGGCTGTACGTCCGAGGCTGATTTTTGCAGATGATACCACCCGGTCATCGAGCGCCCCGAGCACATTCAGACCTGGCTGGACTGTCTGGGCTTGGAGGCGCGGGCGGTGCGGGTTGGAGATTAGTGTCAAAACTGAGGCGGTATGGTGGTTGGGCCGGCAACCATGCAGTCGCCCGCCGCTGCAGCGGCTGCTAGACGGGAAGGAGGTCGAGTTCCGTGATCGCTTCAAACTGCTGGGGAGCATGCTCCCTGACACCGGTCGCCGACGATGTGGACATCCGCATCGGCCTGGCTGGCCTGGGCTAGGCATCGGTCGCTCAAAACCTACTTGCGCTCGAAGGACCTGGGCCGGGGAGCACCGCAACCGCATGCTCCTCAAGGTCCTGGTCCTCACGGCCGGTGCTCACCTATGGCGCCGAGGCATGGACGCTCACTGACACGCTGGCCACACGGCTGAACGGCACGGTTATACCAGGATGCTCCGCCAGGCCCTGCATGAACGTAGGGTTTTCCACACATATAGGTCTTAAGAATCTTTGTACCAGGGTATGCCTCGCATTTCGGACGAGATTAGACTGTCAGCGTAGGATAGTAGCATTCGTAGGACAACTTGCTTGCACCAGTCAGGCCGTCGATCGACACCGACCTCGGTCTGGCCGGCCCCCAGCGGCTTGGTCAGCCGGGGCGGCATATCCTGACCTGGCCTGCATGGCCCCAAGGACCTTCCTAAAAGGGTAGGTAAACATGTCATGACCTACCCACAGCTAGCAGTTGTTGGCTGACCTAGTGCCGGTCCCAGCCCGGCCCGTTTGAACACCGCATTCACTCCCTCTCTCTTGCTTGGACTGCTATGCAGAACAAGAAGAGGTGGAAGACGTACGATTGTCCATGCTCAGTCACACGCAAGCCCCCCCCACACACAAGAGGAAGGGGCGCTTTGCTTCAGGAGTAGAATAGTTAGGGTTTTCCTACTAGATTTGATTAGCTTAGAGGAGTTATCTAATTAGTTTGGTTTAGTGGCTTCGCCCACCTCCATCCATCCAGCAAGGGAATATGTGCAGTACATGATCTCCCAACGGAGTCATGTTATAATTTAATTTGATTTTAATTTAATTTGCCTGATAAACCAAGGGACATGCCACGTAGCAAGCCCTGCCATAGGAGGAGGTGTCTACCTGGTTAGCTAGCCCCACGGCAGGGCCCACATTGATCATTACGTATTCACCTGGTCTGTGCGGGCAAGATGGACGGCAAAGACGAGGCGGCGCGGCACCTGTCGGATGGTATTGGTGACAAGAGGGAGCAGATCGCAGTAAAACTCGCCCCGTGTACGGCGCTCTTGGTAGCGGACGCGCCGACTGAGGATGTGACAGAGCATACTAGTGACGGTGCCCATCAAGCTGCTTGCTTACATAGCGCGTAGCTGGCCAGTCCAGGGTCCACTACCACCCAGCCGTACAGGAGGATGCTGAGGACAAGGGTCTAGCTTGAACAGACGCGCGCTTGCGCCGCTCACTCGGGTAGCGGCATGTCCAGAAACTGGCGGTGGAGGGCCCGGCCCATGCCTGGCCGATGCGGGTGTAAATGATGTCGTCGGTCTTGTATCTAGAGGATCTAGCTTTTAATAAAGCGAGTCGCCGGGGGACCGGGCTTCTGTCCAGCATGCGAGACGGGTTGGGTGGCCGGTCACTGGGGTGGTCCCTGCGGGGAAGCCGATGGCCATGGCCTTCATTTTCTTCCTGATCCCCAACCATTGCACAGTCCTAGCTGTTCACCTTCTGCCCCATAGAGGATTTATAAGCGGCGGTTCCGCTCTCGTCGCAAGAGGTGTACTTTGCACAACCTCCCCTGGACACTGGACTACGACCTGACCCGGGCCGCTCAGCAGCGGCAGCGACGCGACCAGTGGCCGGAATAGTAACCTCCGCCACAAGCAAGACCCCAAGAAGCCCGTGCAAGGTGTTCTGGAGGGGCGGGGACCTGATTGTCAACAACCAGCCGGTGGAAAGCCCCCCACGGGCTAGACTAGCCATAATTATGTAGTCACCGAAGTTTGGGTGATGCAACCTGGACATCGCCATCCCGGCACAGTGCAATGCCAATGCAATTATAAGTGAGAACGTAGCCCATGCATGCCTATATAGCCTAACCAGTAGCCAACAGACATACGCCAGCCTAGCGAGATGCGTCTCACCTAGTACTGCTTGTTTGCTCGCTCAAGTCTCCATAGCAATGCAATGCTCACACGGGGCTCAGTTATTGCACCCACAGGGGATGCCGGCCCCAGATCGTTTCGACGGGTCCGATTGAGCACCCTGCACATGGCATGAGGGAAGGGTGGGTCTCTGCGCCCCCCTGCCCGTTGTGCACACTCAGGGATTAAAGGCACTCCGGTTCTCCGTGACTCCCCAACGGGAGCACGTGTTTAACAGTTAATTAATTGATTAACTTCTTGCTGATCATTTATAAGCCCCACCACCCGCGCTTCCAGCGACAAGCTGTCTAGCTAAGAGTTGGGCGGACTCCGGGTGCGTCTCCGTACGGGCGTCATGTCATCGATCAGCATAGATCAGATCGCTCAGTCGGTAGGGTGGGTCAACCCCGCCGTAGCTGGGCCCCGGGTACTCAGTGATCTCGATCCCCGCGGTGGGCGCCCCTCCACCCGGGCAAAGCGGGCCGGCTTGTGCATGCCGCATAATATATAGTCCACCATAATCATGAATAGATATGGGGAGAGGACACAACCCTGCCACACCTGTCGTTGCAGAGCTGTCAAGTCGAAGAGTGAACATGGCCATTGTGTTTCACATGTATAAAATTCAACCCATTGCAGTAGAAACACATGGTGCGTAGCTTTCTATGAGTGTACACATGTTCCCAAAATGCTTGGTGCTCGAGCCACGTACCAAACCATCCCCGCAAAGCACAACGTGCACATGGTGTACACAGGCCTGCGCTGGTTGTCTCCTTGATATGGTGTAAACTGGATCCATCGATATACTTCCTGGCTGCATCAGAAAGTCAAAACCCACCTCGCCAAGAAGGGGGTATGCAAACCTGCAGCTACCCTCGGCCAAGAACTTGCCGTGAACTTACATCAAAAGGCCACCCCACCATCAAAGCAGATAGTGCTAGCTGCGGAACATAGCGCAGTACACGCCAGCATGATTGTCAACTTTTGGCTGCCACCACATAAGGGTGCCAAAAGTTGGCCCTCCCTTGCGTGTCGACAAGCGTCACAGCATGAGACTGGGGGCACCGAAAATCTCCCTCGGAAAAAAAGCCAGGAGATGCTACGTCTCCAAGTTTGGGCTGGGTGAGACTACAACACCTGGGAGACTTGTCACCCCTCGAATAGGCTGAGACCATGCCCCCTCGAATAGGCTGAGACCACGACCCCTCGAATATGCTGATACCATGGCCCCTAGAATAGGCAACCACGGGGGGTCAGAGCTTGGCCTTGGCGGCCAGGCGGCGGCGTGCGGTGTTGGAGGGGGGGATTGGCGCCATCTCTTCCGTACCTGGCGTGACCACACGCTTGTCCATCGGGGCAGAGTCCCGCAGCCACTCGCCGGTGTACCACTGGACAAAGCACGAGTGTAAGGAACGTGCCAAGGTGGTAAAATGGGAGGTAATTCACACGCAGTGGTCAGTGTGACATGCCTGCTGTGGCCATGTGCACCGTGCACGCAGGCGCCGATGACTATCATGTCCAAGAAAAGAATTGCATGCCACGCGGGTCTACCCATTTCATGGCAATCCATGCCATATGCTCGGCCCAATTCCCTTACCCTCGGCTGCAAGCGCTGCATCCTTGTTTGCAACCGTTCTATCCAACATAACCACCCTGACCAAGGTAAAACGGAGTTCCAGAAGAAAACGAGAACAAGAAGCAAGGAGAGGCGGATAGGAAAGCGGGGGAGGGATGTGCAGCAGGATAACAAGCTCAGCAAAGATTCCGATCACACTCAGGACAAACTCCTCTCAAGCTCTCCAAAATGAGATCATCCTCCTTTCACCAGCAACTTCTAGTGGGTGTGGGCGCGGCCATGCTGCGGGCGCACGTACCTGCTGTGGGCGCAGGACCTTGGTGTCAGGGTAATCCAATGACTCCTTCCAGTGGGACAGGTAGCCCGCTGTGCGCGGGATGGCAAAGAGCACGGTGAAGAACTCCATGGGGAAGCCCAGCGCACTGAGGTGGGCATGCACACAAATAACAACGGTACGAGGCACACACACATTGTCACTGTCAACAACCAACACGGCATACTCACATGCATTGTCAACAATCATCGAGGGCACCGGATATGGCCGCCATTCATGCCACCCACCTGTGCCATCCCCAACTCCTGCCACCCCCCCTGCATGCCACACCGAATGCATGCCATCCCCCATGTATGATCACCCTCATGCATATCAACCTCAATACACGCGGTACGAGGCACACACACATTGTCACTGTCAACAACCAACACGGCATACTCACATGCATTGTCAACAATCATCGAGGGCACCGGATATGGCCGCCATTCATGCCACCCACCTGTGCCATCCCCAACTCCTGCCACCCCCCCTGCATGCCACACCGAATGCATGCCATCCCCCATGTATGATCACCCTCATGCATATCATCCTCAATACACGCCACCCCCCCATGCACACCTTCCACCACTATTGTGTGCGTTCACGCCCCACTGCGTGTCACCTACCGGTAGATCAGGCCCGAGTAAAAGTCCACGTTCGGGTACAGCTTGCGCGAGATGAAGTACTCGTCCGAGAGCGCCGCCTTCTCCAGCTCCTTGGCGATCTGTGTCCAAGGGGGGAGCAGTGATGGGTGGTAGCATGTAGTGAACAAAATATTGACGTGAGCATGGCGATCTGGGACCATGAGTTGTCATGTACAATTCTACTACATACGATTATTCCTAGTGTGAACGCAGCGCCATAAAGATATTCCCTGTGTGATACCTAGCGTCGCGCAGAGGAATCTCGGACAATGTTAAGCAAGCCAAATGCACGATGATCAGTCAACGATTCACAGCCATGGGGCACCACAACCCAGGGCAGCATCGGGCCAACGGATATAGAGTTGAGTGTGTGATGGCAGAATTTGATCGATGGCGCCCACCTCAATGAGCCGGTCTCGGCCGACGATGCTGAAGACCTAATCCGCCAGCTAGGCGACCACCTGGCAGAGTGTGACGGGGCACATGGGCGACGGTGCAAGCACGGGAGGGCAGGGGGGCAGACAGGCTTGGTTGGCGAGAATAAGCACGGTGCCGCACAACCGTATGCCAAACCATACCGAGACAACTTGTGTCCACATCCGCAAACCTTTGACAAGGACCAGAGACCTGAACCCTGGCTCACCCGCCAGGGGTTGGGAACCAGGAGTGAGATGGCAAGCAATGACAAGACATGACGGGCGTGCGCATACAGAAAAAGCACTCTAGGCTTCACTTTCGAGATCTGGGGCAGCCTCCTCACCCCCTCGATGTCACCAGACAGACCTGGCAACGCTGAGGCAGCCAAGGATAGAGGCTCCTCGCGCGCCGTCGCAGAGGCGTGCGCCAGTGGTGCTGCCGTGGCCGACGCGCCCGTGTGCTGAGACGCCGCCGCAGGTGGCGGATCCCGCGGGACAGTCGTAGGGTAGGGGATGGATGCGCCCGCGCCCGCCTTTGATCGGCCATCCCCAGCGATCGTTGCTTCCATGTTGTTCAGCACAAGCCCCACCGATGGCAAACCCCTGGGTGCCGCGGTCCCCGGCGCAGCTGCCGCGTCGGCAGCATTACCCGCTCCCCTCAACCGCGCCTCCCTCGCTTCCAAGTACAGGCCAACGGGGGCGAACGCGGACGCCATCACGTCGCGGACAAGGAACAAGTGCAGCGCGTGACGGACGAGCGCACCATACTCGGGGGGGGCTACGGGCATCCGCGCGTCTTCCTCCTCCACCGCCTGCCCCCGGTCCACCCGAAGCCGCTGCCACCCAGGAATGGGAGTAATAGGAGGTGCGCCACTGCAGGCCGCCACGGAGGCGCCTGCGCCAGTGCCCAATACCTGGCCACCCCCGTGGGCCCCTGCCCCCACCCCTGGCCCTACCTGTGTGGCGGCTCCCTCGCTGCGGACGGGCAGCACATGCAACCGGCCAGCCACCGCGGGCAAGCACAGCCCGTCCTCCTCCCTTCGAAGAGTCATCCCAGGCACAAAGCTGCGCGCGGGCGGCTCGCTCTCCGCCGCTTCCTGAGGCGATAGCGGCGGTGCGTCATGGTCGGGCGGCGTGGATGCTGGCAGCTCCAGCCGATGCCGGGCCCAGGCACGGAACACGCGCATGGGGTGGGGGCCCACCATGCGGCCATGGGCGTCCAAGTAGAACCAGCGGCCCTCCTCTGCTCTCATGCTAATACTTCCCTCCGCCACCGCACCATGCCCCTGCCCACCAACCAGAGGCGGCAGCTGCGCACGGACCGCTGGCCCGTCACGCGAGCTGGCCATGCCCGGCAGCTCCAGCGGTGGCGGCACCTCCCCTGGCGCGCGCCCCGTGTCTGCGGTCGGGGTCGTGCCTGCCGATCGTTGCCCACTAGCGGCGGCTTCCTGCCTTTGTGCATCCATCGCTTGGGCATCCATCGCTACTGCCACACGCGACACGTCTGCCAGGTCATCAGCGGACCACACGGAGCCCTGCGACACCTCCCCCCCTGTGCTTGGCGGCCGTGGCCCCTTGCCTGGCTGAGCAGCAGCAGGCGGGGCTGGATGCTTGTCCTTTGCGGCGTCAGCAGCCACAGGGCCAGGCCGAGCAGGCAAAGTGCGTCCGGCAGCATTACAACCCCCCCCTGTGGTCGCAGCTGCAACGCCGGTTGCCGGCACGCTCTGCGTTGCCAGCAACCCCCCTGGATTGCTCTGGGCTGATACTGTCCCGCCGGGGCTGCGCCGCGAAGAAGAGGACAAGGGCCCTGGCGGCGTGCGGGCGCGGCGCGCTGCATCCGCTGCGTCTTTGCTCGCGGGCGCCTTGGGGGGCGCAACAGTGGGGGATTTCCCCAGCAACCGGCTGATGGCATCCGGCACCCCAGGCCATGGCTCACCCTGGGGGGTCCCGCTTGCCACCAGCAGGTCCCCACGAGATCCCCCGCTCCTCGCAGACGCGACAGCTGGACCCGCGACGGTGGTAGTTACTGTCTCCGGCACGAGGGCAAACGCGGGGAGCGGCAGGTCCATGTGCTCCCTCTCGGTGCCGAATCCAGCGGTGGCCAAGTTGTCCAACCCGCCGTCACGCCGCGGGACCACCGGCTGCCCCAAGTGAGGCGTCGCCGTCTCTTCAAGGGGGCGGCGGCGAGGGTCGAGAAGACGCAACAGGCGAAGCTCACGCCCGGACCCTGACCCTAGACTCGATAGGCGCCACGATGGGGCCTCCTCCGCAGCACACCCGTCCACATCCATGGGGGCCGCCACATCCCCCTCTGCGTACACGCCCCGACCAGTGCTGCCGCCGTCACCCCCCGCGCTGCGCCCGCCCATTGTCCCCCCACGGCCGTCACTGGCACCCGACCGGTTCCCTGGCAGCGCGGGGGACAGCACGCGGGCCTCAGGGTCCCTGCCACAAGGGAAACTACCCCGGCTCAATGGCCCGCGCTGGGAGCCCGTCTCCTGCCCTACTGGCCCCCCTGCCCTCTCCATTGCGCGGCACACCACGAAATGCCGCACCGAAGCGACATGCATCTCGTCGCGCTCTAACGGCTGGCCCCCGTCACCCCCCTGGCCGCCCCCCTCATCGTCCCAGGCAAGCGCGGCCACCGACCGGTACTGCGGGTCGTGCGCCAGAAACCAGTCCGCCGTGCCGCGGCACCGCCATGGCACGGCCTCGTACCCTTCCAGGCGGTCCAGGGGCACCCCCTGTGCTTCGCGCAGCACCACCTGGCGCAGCGTGTTGAGCTGCTGCTGCGTGATCATGGTACTCGTGGAGACTGGGGGCAGAGGGGGGGGGGGACACGGGCAGAGGGGGGGGGGAACACGGGCAGAGGTTGAGGGTGGAGACGGGCAGAGGGGGGGGGGGGACACGGGCAGGTGGCGATAGGGATTTGCACGCATGGGGGGGGGGGGGGGGGGGATGAAGAGAGGAACCAGCAAGTCACTCGACAACGTGAGCGTACCGGTTTACCCCCTCCCCCAACGGCCCGCTCATATAAAGGTAGCTTAGTAGCATAAATATGTGTGCATGGTCTTTGAGGATGCTTGTGCCTCACCCATATTCATGCAGCGATAAACACTGTGAACCTAGACACATAAGAATAGATGAGGGCCCGTCTCTATATAACATGGTAATAGTAAATGAGGGCCCCTCAGTACACACAGAAGAAAAGATGAGGGCCCGTGTCTCTAAACCCGCGATAAAAAGACAAGGGCCCATCATTTCACGAATATCAATAAATGAGGGGCTGTGTCTATACAACCGTGAACGATCGGCACTCACACGCGTACTGGCAAACATAGTGAACGTGGTGACCGTGATGACACGCAGGACGGACACATCAACATGCACAGAACAACATACATGCGCATGCATACAGTGTTTGCGCTTGCGTAGAGTGAACGTGCACTTCCCGCAACTGCTGACCACAAGCTGCAGGGGAGCCAATCCATCCGCCCAACCTGCCATGCACCAACCACCAAAATGTCCATTCCCACCCCATATTCAAACACCCCTGCACTCCCAGCTCCCTCACTACATGGGCACGTCCCACTCACTGGATTGGTATTTGGCGGCACCGAAACGCTCCTCCAAGCCCCCACCGTCCCCCTCCTCCTCCTTGACATGGATTCCCGCGTCGCCGTTATCCCGCATGACCCCGGCCATGGTGTCCTCTTCGTCATCACTCGCTGAGCGACGCAGAGGGGGCGCCAGGCAAGGCAGGCACAGAGAAGGCACGCGAGGGGTGACCATGTGGAACAAACACACGGTGCAGCAAAGCGACGATCGGCTCAAATGCAAGCACGAGCAGTCGCCAACGACCATTGCGTCCGCCACGACATCCTACTCACGTTGAATTGCATCCACTACCGGCTACCCACCCACAGTTCTCTAACCTAAGATCAGGGCCACCAAACACCCTACTCATCATGCTCTAATCATGGCCACTAAAAACCCTATTCACAGTGGTCTAATCGTGGCCACCAAACACCCCCCTCATGCTGGTCCCACCACGACCATCCCCCACCCCACTCACGGTGGTCCCGTATCACCAGCCGCATCACGTCACCGCCGACATGCTCCAGTATGCACTGCACGCGCTCGTCCAGCTCCGCTGCCACGTCCACGTCATCGCCCTCGTAGTGCATGAGCGCCGCCACAGGACCCGTGGTGGTCGGAGCCACCAGCTCCCACGAGGCCGGCGGCACTTTGCGCGCCCCATCCACCGCCAGGCGCGCCTTGTACTCAAAATCCCATCGCCGCATCGCCATGTCGCTTGTCGCCACGTCGTGATGGTCGGGACACTGGCCAGGGCGGGGTGGTGGGTACCCATCCATGGCACCCTCGGCAGGCCAACCCATGGGCGCCCCAGGATAGAGTGGATCCGGGAAGCCTGCCCTCAGGCCACCCAAGGGTGGTGGAGGACCCTGGTACACAGGTGGCATCCCCGAGCCAGCCATCTCACTGGGAGGCATGGGCATGGGTGCCGTGGCCAGGTGGGGTCGCCAGACGCCACTGGGCCCATCCCAACATGGTGCATGCGCAGGCACGTTGACTGCCACCCCCTCCCACCCCATCATTGAAGCAGCACCTGGGGGAATGCCACTGCCTGAACCCTTTGCGCTGGCCACGCCAAAGTGAACGTGCAATCTATGCCCCTGCCCAGGCGGGCCGTGCGGCGACACGGGGGGCGGCGGCGTGGGGGGCGGGGCATCCGGCAGCACCATGTTGCACGACCAGATGTCCTGGTGCGCAGGCGGCAGCGCACAAGTGTCAGGCAACCCATTCGGCACCGGGTGGCATGTGCTGGCCGCTGCGCCATCGGCCGGTGTGCCACACTCTCCCTCACAAGACGGCTTCGCGGAGGCACCTGCAGCCACAGGGCGCGGTGCCGGCGGTGGCGGCAACGTCGGCGGTGCGTCAGCCCCTCCCATGTTTGCGTCGCTAGAAGTGATCGCGGGCCCACCCCGCTTGCCAGTCGCCGCCTCCTTGCCCTTGTCCTGCACACCTGCCTTGCTGGCCTCCGCGCCCGCGTGCCCCCCCGTGCCCTCCGCTCGCTTGCCGGGTGGGTGCAGGCTGCGTTCGCCAGTATTGCGCTCCGCCGAACGAGAACGGCTGCCCCCTCGCCCCAGCGCGCCACCCCGCCCCCGGCCCCCATCGCCGTCTCTCTCACCCCCCCGGTCCCTGTCATATTCCCTGCCATACTCCCTGCCCCTCCTCTTGTCCCGCCCCCCCTCACCATACCGGGCCTGGTGAGCGTCCCTATCCCGCGCCCGCTCCCTATCCCTGTCCCTAGCTTCCCGGTCGTCCCAGTCCCTGCCCATGTCCCTGCCCCAGCCCCTCAGGCGGTCATTGTCCCTGCCCCATCCCTGGCCCTTGCCTTTCCTACAGCTCCTTCCCTCCTCCCCATCCCTATCCCGTCCACCCTCCCTGTCCTGCACCCTGCCCCGCTCCCGATCCCTCCCACCCGGCCGGTCCCCCTTCCCCTCCCCAATTGGCCGCTCCATGCGGTTTCTTACCCCAGGGAACATCGGGCCATCCCCCTGCGGCACGCCCCTCGGGTCGCGCGGTCCTATCAACGGCCCACCACCGCGGTGCATGCCACCCCCCGGTCAGGCCCCGGACCCGGGCCCCTGCCGTGCTGGCTGTCCCCCCCCGCCCCCCCCATGCCGCGACCCCGGTGGTCCCCCCCCTCGTTCCGGTTTCGTTGGTTGTCACCCCCCTGTCCGCGCATGGTACTGCTGGCTCGCCCCGGGCCACCGTTTGTCACATTGCCTTTCATAGGACCGACGTCCCAAGAAGCACCCCCTGGCTGGGCATCCCTGGGAGCGTCACCATGTCTATCTGCTTTAATCCCCCCTCGCGATACTTGTCCGGCCTCTCCGGGACCGTTTCTCTTGCCCACCACGTCCAGTGGACCAGGCGGCGGCGGAGGTGACGGCCCCGTGACAACGTGCCGCGCACCTCCCGCTGCTGCTGCTGCAGCAGTAGCAGCAGCAGAAGCAGCAGCAGCAGCAGCAGCAGCAGCAGCAGCAGCAGCAGCAGCAGCAGCAGCAGCAGCAGAAGCAGCAGAAGCAGAAGCAGCAGAAGCAGAAGCAGAAGCAGAAGCAGAAGCAGAAGCAGAAGCAGAAGCAGAAGCAGGCTC
Source organism: Mesostigma viride (assembly GCA_009746045.1). Taxonomy (NCBI): domain Eukaryota; kingdom Viridiplantae; phylum Streptophyta; class Mesostigmatophyceae; order Mesostigmatales; family Mesostigmataceae; genus Mesostigma; species Mesostigma viride. The sequence continues at coordinate 1,100,855 of RPFO01000123.1, forward strand.
AGGTTGCTGCTCCATATGCGGTAGCAAATTTGAAAGTTTTTTCCTTCGTACCGGAGGGAGGAACTCGTATGCCCAGGAGCGGTTACAATTCAGCCCTCGCTATGGCTTTGCCCGCAAGGGCTGGTCACGGCAAACAGCGAATGTCTTCACCCGAAAAGGTCCTCAGGAAAACTGCGTCTTACTGGTCAGCCACCAGCGGTATCTGGCTAAGCGAGCCGCAGACATGTATCCCAATGGCAAGTCGACGCCGAGGTCGCTGAACCAATTGGCTCCGAACTGGGTAAGTCGGCATGTAACCGATGGGAGGATTGGCAGAACATGGCACTTACTGGCAAATGCATTCACCCCCAGGACTGCTATTGCACTGAAATAAGTTGAACACGCTCGGAATAAGGCCAATGCTGTTGATGGAGGAATGCGCGCACTTCGTGTCCAAGAAATGAGCTGTACCCTGGTTATATGTTGTTTCTTGGACCATGTGCGCGTCCCTACATGTAAGCCTGCCAAAAGATTAACGTGCAGCAACAGGCCAGGAATGTCTTCCCCATGGGGATCTCGATCGGAGTGTCAGGTGGTTGAAACCTCAAGGGTTTAGCTTTGGAGACACGCATGCACGGGTAATCTTTTCAGCGCTTCCTGGCTAGTTCGCGGCACTAATTATTCACTTGTGGAGTTGGTCTGTAAATGCTGGACTGCTGATTGGGCTCGGTGCGGGCTGACAAATTAAAATGACAATATACTGCGCATGTCGAGAGAAAATCCATAACGCTGCCAATCATATTTTGCCAGTTGGGTTCCGTCTCTGTCTTGTTAATGAACTTCTGCACGGCCTCGAGAAATTTGGGTGAGTGGGTATGTATTATTTTTCAATTATGGCCTCGAGAAAATAGAAGTTACCAGCTTGTTACCAGCGCGAATGACCTTGCCACCTTGACCAATTTCGATCAAGTACACACACTCATTACCGCTTTAAGTTGCGATCGACGCCTAAAATACGGCGTCGCAACTTACCTCTGTAACGCAACTTAACGGTAGAATTAGGCTAGCGTCCCACCCCCTCCTCTCACAGACTTTTATACTTGTACTGAGTGTACGGCATTCGACTGGTCTCGTCAACTACTGTACAGTAGCCCGATCCAGAGCTCTGTGCACAGCATTATCAGAGCCGCCCCGTCTATTTTCCATACAGTCTGTACCAGGCTTCCTTACCGGCCAGGCCGTGAGAAAGTGCCCAGGCTAGTACTTACAAGTCCATGTCCCAGTGCCCCGATAGTACCACCGATACTAAATATATCCGGCCCTCGGCCATTATAGATCTCTGCTGCCCTTGGGCGGCGTGGATCAACAACAACAACAACAACAACAACAACAACAACAACAACAACAACAACAACAACAACAACAACAACAACAACAACAACAACAACAACAACAACAACAACAACAACAACAACAACAACAACAACAACAACAACAACAACAACAACAACAACAACAACAACAACAACAACAACAACAACAACAACAACAACAACAACAACAACAACAACAACAACAACAACAACAACAACAACAACAACAACAACAACAACAACAACAACAACAACAACAACAACAACAACAACAACAACAACAACAACAACAACAACAACAACAACAACAACAACAACAACAACAACAACAACAACAACAACAACAACAACAACAACAACAACAACAACAACAACAACAACAACAACAACAACAACAACAACAACAACAACAACAACAACAACAACAACAACAACAACAACAACAACAACAACAACAACAACAACAACAACAACAACAACAACAACAACAACAACAACAACAACAACAACAACAACAACAACAACAACAACAACAACAACAACAACAACAACAACAACAACAACAACAACAACAACAACAACAACAACAACAACAACAACAACAACAACAACAACAACAACAACAACAACAACAACAACAACAACAACAACAACAACAACAACAACAACAACAACAACAACAACAACAACAACAACAACAACAACAACAACAACAACAACAACAACAACAACAACAACAACAACAACAACAACAACAACAACAACAACAACAACAACAACAACAACAACAACAACAACAACAACAACAACAACAACAACAACAACAACAACAACAACAACAACAACAACAACAACAACAACAACAACAACAACAACAACAACAACAACAACAACAACAACAACAACAACAACAACAACAACAACAACAACAACAACAACAACAACAACAACAACAACAACAACAACAACAACAACAACAACAACAACAACAACAACAACAACAACAACAACAACAACAACAACAACAACAACAACAACAACAACAACAACAACAACAACAACAACAACAACAACAACAACAACAACAACAACAACAACAACAACAACAACAACAACAACAACAACAACAACAACAACAACAACAACAACAACAACAACAACAACAACAACAACAACAACAACAACAACAACAACAACAACAACAACAACAACAACAACAACAACAACAACAACAACAACAACAACAACAATGTTCAACAACAACAACAACAATGTTCAACAACAACAACAACAACAACAACAACAACAACAACAACAACAACAACAACAACAACAACAACAACAACAACAACAACAACAACAACAACAACAACAACAACAACAACAACAACAACAACAACAACAACAACAACAACAACAACAACAACAACAACAACAACAACAACAACAACAACAACAACAACAACAACAACAACAACAACAACAACAACAACAACAACAACAACAACAACAACAACAACAACAACAACAACAACAACAACAACAACAACAACAACTTACAAGTTACAATCACTGATGCATATCATAGGCACTGACGCCGCCAGCCGGCCCGAGCTGGCCGCCGGCCGGCTCATCATCATGTGGGCGGCCGCTCGGCCGGCCGGCGCCGGCGGGGGCCCGTCCGGTGCACACTCACTTAGTACTGACGGCTGAGTGCCCGCTGCGTTTTCAGTTATCATGAATGAGGACTACTGCCGGCTGATACATTCAGTTCATTAACCGTTTTAAAACTTTTTTTAAAGGTTGCGTTACCGCGTCGGCCGGTTATGAAGTTGCGACGTCCGCCGAAGTTTGGGTGGCGACCGCAACTCATTAACTAGCATCGGTGCCGCCATCGCACGCGGTATGAATGACTCAACTCAGTGCAGGTGTCAGGCCATTTTTAATTTGGCCGCGCAGGAGGCCAGTTTTTGCCAGGACCGGATCGACCCGCTATGTGGCCGGCTTTAGGCGGCAAACTGAAATTAGTACGTGAGTGAGCTGGCAAGTGAGTGGCGCGCAGACGTCCCCGACTCATCCTGGCCGGCAATAATTAGTGAAAAGCGTGAATGCAACCTTGCAATTCAGCCTGCGCACTGCGGTACATAGCATGCAGGGCGCACCGACATGACGGCACATTTGTGGTATCAGCTAAACACTATATACCGGCACTCCGCACGAGTCACGCACAGAGTGGCTCTGACACTGGCCGGCTGCCGCAACGGGTGCCGGGCTGGCGGGCGCCGTGTATCCCGTCCGGCGTTGCGGCAGCCCGCCTTTCTCACAACATCATGAGAAGATACTTGGTATGGAAAAACAGGAAAATGGACTTCGGGCGGCTTTGATCATGCTGCAGCTGGACTGGCTTTACTCGAGAGCTGTCGAATGCCGTACAGAAGTCCGTGAGAGGAGGAAGCTAGCCTAATTCTACCGTTAAGTTGCATTAGCACGTTAAGTTGCGACGCCAAATTTTAGGAGTCGATCACTTGTAATTAACGCGGTAATCACTGTATACTGGTCACTACTACACTAAAATGTGCCGTCATCATCATGATTGTGTGAGCTCATCGGCACGATGCCGTGGTAATTTCCGGAAGTCGGCTGTCTATTCTCAATATGATCATCATTTTACGGGCGCCCTGCATCGATCATGCTCTTGGATTCAGTTCGTATGTCATGATATTATCAAGGAGACGTACATATGTCATGATATGACCTCAGTCCGTCTATAGGCCCCCCAGATCATTGCCGGTTGCAAATTATTTAATTCGGGCATTGTAAGGTTGCATTCACACTTTTCACTAATTGCCGCTACTAGGAGGCGGGGGCCGACATTTGCGCGCCAGTGGAGCCAGCTTGCGTATTTCAGTTTGCCTACTATCATTTAATTAGTTAATTAATTAAATAATTAGTAGTTAATACTAATCAAACTTGTGCTCCCGTTGGGGAGTCACGGAGCACTAACCCCGATTAGATTAAATTAAATTAAATTATAACATGAGTCCGTTGGGAGATCATGTAGCACGCATTCCTTGCTGGATGGATGGAGGTGGGCGAAGCCGCGTAATCGAACTAACCTAACTCTAAGTTATATTTTTGTAAGTTGTCTCTTTGATATCTCTACTAAGTCGATCTAGAAAATCCTAACTACACTGTACTCAGCAAAACGCCCTTTCTTCCGCTTGGGGGGAGGGGGGTTGCCCACAGGTGCTGGATTGTGCATGCATGAGCCTGGACAATCTTCTGCCATCTCGATCTTCTTGTTCTGCATACAATGTAGCAGTCCAAAGAAGAGAGAGGGAGTGAATGCGGTGTTCAAACTGAGCTGGGACCACTAGGTCGGCCAGCAACATTTGGAATTGTTGTAGCCTCATTATGGCAGGTTTACCTATAGCTTTCTAGGAATGTCCTTGGGGCCAGGCCAGGTCAGGATGTGCCACCCTGGTTGGCCAAGCCGCTCAGGGGCCGGCCAGACCAATTAACCCCGATCGATGGGTGGATTAATTAATTAATTGGGGAGTCACGGAGCACCGGAGTGCTTTTAATCCCTGTGTGTGCACAACAAGAAGAAAGGGCAGAGACCCCCTTTCTCCTTCATGCAAGAGGCATGCCACAGCAGCAATCGGACACGATAGACGATCCCGCAAGTTCTGTAAGTGCAATATACGATGGGTGGACATGGATGGGTACACACAATCTAGGTACCGGTCTAATCTAGATCTACAAAACAATCTCACTCTATATCTATCAAGGAGACCGAACCAGCGCTGGCCAGAAATCGGGAGAATCTATGGTGCCCTCGACCCTAGGGGTCTTGTCTAGCATGCTTCGATCCCGCGTTTGCAAACAAGCGGGCGCTTTCCCACTGGAGGGGGGTCGTTGTCCTGGATGACCTGAGCCCACTTGGCCTTCATCTTGTTCTATAATCACGGAGAGGCCTTAGTAGGCCCCCCATGTCCTCGGCTATAGCTGTTCTTTGAAAGTGCGGGCCTATAGTTGCGGCGTCTAGCATTGCTGGGCCCGGCCCACGTGAGGAGGTGCCTGCCAGGCTGAGCTGGTCGCAGCCCTGCGGAGCTGGGGCCACGTGAGGTGTCTACCTGGTTGACCAGTGCGAGCTAAGTGCCCTACTAGCTGCCGGCGCTGGCCGCTGCTTAATGACTTCTATCATATGTAGCCACATAATAGCCACATAGCGGGTACGGACTTGCAAAACGTACGTGGCCCGCTGCGCGGCCAAAAATGGCCCGAGTCCTACAAAATGAGTCATTACCGTGCACTAAGTTGCGATGGCACCGATCCTGAAGTTGCAGTCGCCACCCAAAAGTTTCATTTGGCGTCGCAACCTTTAAAAACGCACGGTAAGTTACGCAACCTTTAAAAACGCAACTTAATAATGACATTTACATTAATTAAGTGAGACAACTATTCTTGTAAGCGCAAGCATTAAATCGCGGCCGCAAATGACCGACAAGGCACTGAACGCAGTACGGTACTGCACACTCGTCTCTGACTGGATTGAAGTCAGTACCTTGCAAGATGACGCTGGTGGCCGGTGCCTCACCGCTGGTGGGCCAGGTTGGAAAATACGTGTGCGGGGTATAATACGTGGACTTAAAATACGCGTATTATACGTGGGGGGTATAAAATACGCGGTGGTAAAATGCGTGACAGTTTTTGTGGTCCAATTGTCAGTCACCCAATTAGCACGCTCCTTGATGATGGTCATGCAGTTATTACAACTGAAATTTGGTGTATATGCTTATTTATTAACATCTTCCATTTATGCCCTGCAATCCTATCTGATTATGATTTGTTAAATGCAGGGGGGAGCATGCTGCAACGGGAATAGTAAGGATTCAATTAATTAATTGATTGTAAGGAAAGCCATCCACTATATAATGCATGAGAGGACATAAGACACAACTTCCGAGAAGGAGGGGTGACGTGCCCTCCTTTGTACTGGATCATGCCGGCCACCATCTGCTTGAAAGAGGCGCTCTCAGCCGCATTGAAGCAATGCCGTTCTCGATAAAAAATTCGGCAGCCAGCAGCTGGACACCTTTCTCGTCGACGGGAACCAGCCATTTGGTGATGCTCAGCTGGCCTTTGCTGGGAACCGACGACAAGTCAGCCGGCGCAGCTGCCCCTCCCATCTCCGCCATTGCCCTGTTCAAATTGTGCTGCTTCTTGGCGTCTGACTGCTGCGACTTGTTGTTATACATCCTGAGAAACCTGCTCCGGATATTCGGTGGAATTTTGTCGCAGGGTAACATCCCTTCCCCTGCGATTCCGGCAAAGTGTGCACGGACTCGGAATACGCTGATTGCCCCCGCCCCGTATGAGATCTAGAACTTCTTGTTGCAAAATGAGCAGAACTTATTCGACACAAACTGCGTTTTGTTACTAACAGCATCTGTGACTGCTTCTTTCTTCTCGAGAACGAAATCCCATTCAGGCCCTTTCTTCTTCATGGCTGCAAATCGAAAATGGCTGCACACTGTCGCCCAGTCGCACTGGCCTCGTCGTCGCTATATTGCATTACACCGTCAGTAGCACAGCTGGCATTTGCTGGCACACTGTTATTTATGCGTTATGTACCTAGTCCTAGCTGTCTCCTACCGGCCAAACATTTTGCAAGGCTTGCGCTTTAACTGTACGCATCTACTTCTAGTAGTAAAAATCTCAAATGTGCAGTGAGCGCGCCGCGCCCAGAACCTGGGCACCGCGCCAGTGCCCGCTGCCCGCTGGTACCCCCGAAAAATTATAAGTCCAAACCGCGTGGTCAGACGTAAAATACGCGTAAAATACGTCGAGGCCCATAATATGCTTTATCCCGCATTTTATCGCAAAAGTGCGGCGTACAGACCGACCCGGCTGGTGGGTGGTCACTGTACTTATCTTACATTATTTTCGTGGGCACTGCTGCCATGGTATATATAAAGCTGCCAACTGACGAAATTCGCTATAGAATTATTCTGAACACGTGCTGTGGGAGTTCGAAACGGCAGAACTGGCACTGCAGTGCACTCCGGTGAGAGGCCAGCTGCCGTCATTTTTCTGCTTGTTTGGGATTATGGAGCTTGCTGGCTTCCATTAATTAAATAATTAATTATCAACATCACTCCGTTGGGAGTAAATGTAGCACATATCCCTGAGAATGGCTTTTAATACATTCTAGGCTACTTCATGCAAGGGGGGGAATGTAAGCTACCCTTGCTCTAGGTGCCTCAAGGGCACCGGCACCACCATGCTGTCTCAGGTTCAACCCGCCTAAGGGGGGGGATCCTGGCACGGGGGAGGAAGATCATCGATCATGGCTATACAAGGGCTAGGGCATGGCTTCTCGACAGAGAGCATCTCTCTGCCTAGGCATAGCATGGCTAAATTCTTAATGCAACATCCATGGGGGTCCCATTATAGACATAGCGTGCTTTGCTGGCTTCCATGATAATCCCAAACTCCTGTCAAAAATAACCTTGTTCGGTAGTTTTCATGCAATGATGTAGAGATGTGGGCTTGCCCCGGGTGCCCCCAACGCTAGTTTAATCGCTGTCTTCCAAGATCAGCTGCTGTCAGTGAGCACTTGGCTGTGCTAGTACTCTAGGGAGCGCACTGCGCTGCAAGTGGCGGCAACCTTCTGCAAAACCGGGCAGGTTTCTGTGGAATTAATTAATTAATGAAACGCGTGCTCCCGTTGGGGAGTCATGGAGCACCGAAGTGCTTTTAATCCCTGTGTGTGCACAACAGGAAAGGGCAGATACCCCCTTTCTCCTTCATGCCAAAGGCATGCCACATGCAGCTCCATCGGGGTTAATTATCCGTGACTCCCCAACGGGAGCACGAGTCTAATTAGTTAACCGCCGACGCCGGACCTACATGTGACACAACTGCTTGAAGATGCAGGGCTTCTGGGACTATCCGTCCTCCGCGCCCGCATGATTGACAAGGAAAAATGGACTGCCATCTGCGACAAGCACCTTCCTGAGGGGTATGCTACTGTCTTTTCCCCACGGGCCTCGCGGCCCGTTGCTAGCCAGGGTAGAAGTCCCCAGGTGGAGGTTATTGGCCCTGAGGATAGCCGCTACACTACCGCCTCGTCTGCCATTACAGTAGAGGACAGCTCGGATGAGGATTACATCCCCATCTAGTTGGGGAATGAAGCAGACGATACTTGTTTAAACTTTTGTGTAATTATAATTTGAAGTAGCCTAGGATGTATTAAAAGCCATATCAAGGAGACAACCAGCGCAGGCCAGAAATCATATGCCCCTTCTCAGGGATATGTGCTACATTGACTCCCAACGGAGTGATGTTCCTAATTAATTAATTTGTGTAATTATTTTTTTCTAATGAGATTAGCATAGTACTCCGTGACATGCTTTTGCGCATGACACGCAAGTACTTACTTACCTATCATGTGCCTAGTGATTCGCATTCAATTATGTCTCTGTCCGTGCTTTCTCTCTATGTCTCTTTCCTACGAAGGAAATGCCAATATATAATATTATATATTGCTCTGTCCTTTCGCCCACTTTCACCCTGCCGATGGTGAATGCGGGGTAGACGGAAATGATCATGTGCATTTTGCACACCTAACAGTTCATGCATTGACATCAACTAATATCTCCTTCACTGGTAGTGGAGTCAAAACCTATGCCAGCGTGCTTGACATAGGATTATTTTCTCCTTGTTTGACCTGCACCATGATGCACAGAGAGAGAGAGAGAGAGAGAGAGAGAGAGAGAGAGAGAGAGAGAGAGAGAGAGAGAGAGAGAGAGAGAGAGAGAGAGAGAGAGAGAGAGAGAGAGAGAGAGAGAGAGAGTCCTCTTTGGCCTGCCCACTTGAGGCAGTGAGAGAAGCTAGGGTGCCCTCCCTCCTTGTTGTGTAGTTGAATGTTCCTTTATTGGTACCCACGTGGCGAGTCTCCGTACTTCTAACTAATTCAACCCCGCAAAGTCCAATGTGTATATGGTGTCAACGGGATATGTTTCCTGGCTGCATCGGAATGTCAAACCCCACGTCGCCGACAATATAGGTATGCAAACCTGCAGCTACCCTCGGCCAAGAACTTGCCGTGAACTTACATCAAAAGGCCACCCCACCATCAAAGCAGATAGTGCTAGCTGCGGAACATAGCGAAGTACACGCCAGCATGATTGTCACCTTTTGGCTGCCACCACATAAGGGTGCCAAAAGTTGGCCTCCCCTTGCGTGTCGACAAGCGTCACAGCATGAGACTGGGGGCACCGAAAATCTCCCTCGGGAAAAAAGCCAGGAGATACTAAGTCACCAAGTTTGGGCTGGGTGAGACTACAACACCTGGGCGACTTGTAACGCCTAGAATAGCCTGAGACTATTGCCCCCTCGAATAGGCTGAGACCACGACCCCTCGAAAAGGCTGATACCATGGACCCTAGAAAAGGCAACCACGGGGGGTCAGAGCTTGGCCTTGGCGGCAAGGCGGCGGCGTGCGGCGTTGGAGGGGGGGATTGCCGCCATCTCTTCCGCACCCGGCGTGACCGTGCGCTTGTCCACCGGGGCGTAGTCCCGTAGCCACTCGCCGGTGTACCACTGGACAAAGCACGAGTGTAAGGAACGTGCCAAGGTGGTAAAATGGGAGGTAATTCACACGCAGTGGTCAGTGTGACATGCCTGCTGTGGCCATGTGCACCGTGCACGCAGGCGCCGATGACTATCATGTCCAAGAAAAGAATTGCATGCCACGCGGGTCTACCCATTTCATGGCAATCCATGCCATATGCTCGGAGCGGATTCCCATACTGCATGCACGGCTGCAAGCGCTGCATCCTTGTTTGCAACCGTTCTATCCAACATAACCGCCCTGACCAAGGTAAAATGGAGTCCCAGAAGAAAACGGGACCAAGAAGCAAGGAGAGGCGGACAGGGAAGCGGGGGAGGGATGTGCAGCAGGATAACAAGCTCAGCAAAGATTCCGATCACACTCAGGACAAACTCCTCTCAAGCTCTTACCAAAATGAGATCATCCTCCTTTCACCAGCAACTTCTAGTGGGGGTGTGCGCGGCCACGCGGCGGGCGCACGTACCTGCTGTGGGCGCAGGATCTTCGTGTCTGGGTCATCCAGCGACTCCTTCCAGTGGGACAGGTAGCCCGCCGTGCGCGGGATGGCAAAGAGCACGGTGAAGAACTCCATGGGGAAGCCCAGCGCGCTGAGGTGGGCACGCACGCGTTCGCCAGCAAGTAACAAGGGTACGAGGCACGCACGCACGCACACACACACACGTTGTCGCTTTCAACAACCAACACGGCATGCACATATGCGTTGTCACTTTTAATAGCCAACACGGCATGCACATATGCGTTGTCGACAATCATCGAGGGCACTGGACATGGCCGCCATGCGTACCACATCCCAGGCTCGCCGTGCATGCAACCCACATGTGCCATCCCCCATGCGCACCATCCACCACTATTGTGTGCGTTCACGCCCCACTGCGTGTCACCTACCGGTAGATCAGGCCCGAGTAAAAGTCCACATTTGGGTACAGCTTGCGCGAGATGAAGTACTCGTCCGAGAGCGCCGCCTTCTCCAGCTCCTTGGCGATCTGTGCCCAAGGGGGGAGCAGTGATGGGTGGTAGCATGTAGTGAACAATATATTGACGTGAGCATGGCGATCTAGGACCATGAGTTGTCATGTACAATTCTACTCCGTACGATTATTCCTAGTGTGAACGCAGCGCCGTTAAGATGTTCCCCGTGTGATACCTAGCGTCGCGCAGAGGAATCTCGGACAATGTTAAGCAAGCCAAATGCACGATGATCAGTCAATGCTAAATTACTACAAAGTTGCGGCGGGACAAGGAGCCTGCCTGCGTATTTTCATGCCAAGCACCGTGTGTGAGTCCCGAGTCTAACGGCCGGAAGTATATTCTAAATCCATCACTCTTATTGGTACTCCATTTCAATCCATGGAGCGGTGGCGGGTGGAAGCATACGCTTAACAAATATTAAATAGTGAACAGTATACTGATGTGAGCATGGTGAGCTGGCACCGAGGGTAGAGAGGGCAGGGCGCAGCATATAGTTGTAAAATAAACGTTGTTAGGCGGCAAAGCAGTGACGAAGGCATCGCAACGATTCACAGCCATGGGGCACCACAACCCAGGGCAGCATCGGGCCAATGGATATACAAATGAGTGTGTGATGGCAGAATTTGATCGATGGCGCCCACCTCAATGAGCGGGTCTCGGCCAACGATGCTGAAGACCTCCTCCGCCAGCTGGGCGACCACCTGGCAGCGTGTGACGCGTCACACGGGCGACGGTGGAAGCACGGGAGGGCAGGGGGGCAGACTGGCATGGTTGGCGAGAATAAGCACGGTGCCGCACAACCGTATGCCAAACCATACCGAGACAACTTGTGTGCGCATACGCAAACCTTTGACAAGGACCCGAGACCTGACGGCGAGATGAACCGCGGTCCGAGTATAAGCAAAACCTTTGACAAGGACCAGAGAGCTGAGCCCTGGCTCACCCGCTAGGGGTCGGGAACCAGGAGTGAAAGTACAAGCCATGACAAGACGTGACAGGCGAGCGCATGCAGAAAAAGCACTCTCTGGCCCCGCGCGCCTGGGCACCACCCGCATGGTCGAGTCGACAACAAACACACACGGACCGCTTTGCCAGCTACCACCACATGACATCAGTCCCCAGCGTCCTCAAATGCCTGGCGTGCCATGCCATGGCGTGGCGTGGCAGCCGCATGACCCCTAAGTGTACAGGGCAGGCCAACCTTCACCCTCGGGTTATGGCGGTTACAAATCCACCTTTTCCCTCGGGTAATCGCGCTTACACACCCACCTTGCCCTCGGGTAATCGCGCTTTCACACCCACCTTTTCCCTCGGGTAATCGCGCTCATACACCCACCTTTACCCTCGGGTAATCGCGCTTACACACCCACCTTGCCCTCGGGTCGTAGCTCTTGTACACCCACCTTTGCCCTTGGGTCGTAGCTCTCATACACCCACCTTTGCCCTCGGGTAATCGCGCTTACACACCCACCTTTGCCCTCGGGTCGTAGCTCTCATACAAACACCTTTGCCCTCGGGTCGTAGCTCTTGTACACCACCTTTGCCCCCGGGTCGTAGCTCTTGTACACCAACCTTTGCCCTCGGGTCGTAGCTCTTGTACACCCACCTTTGCCCTAGGGTCGTAGCTCTTGTACACGCGGTGGCCAAAGCCGGACATTAGCCGGTTCTTGTGCTTGACGCCGTCGATGAAGGCCGGAATGTTGTTGACCGAGCCGATCTCCTGAAGCATGCGCATCACCGCCTGGGGGGATTTACACGGGGGGAAGGGGGGGGGAAGGAGGGGCGGGCGGGGGGGAGGGCACGGAAGAGCCACAAGCCAAGTGGAACAATGGCAATGGCGCACATGCACACACGATGTCAGACCGCGGGACAAGATGCAGCGGGCACAACCAACGGTTTTGCTTGGGTATGCCCCCCCATCTTCCTGCCCCCGCCCGCCTTCTCGTGGTACCAACAGACCAGCTGTAGGAGCAGGCCGCTCGTGTGGGCAAGTGTAGCGACCTACAACGAGCCGTCCAGCACACACCTCGTGGGCAAATGCAGGCACCTACCTCGTTGGCGCCACCATGAAGGGGCCCGTAGAGCGCCCCCATCGCGCCGGAGAGGGCCGTGTACACGTCCACACCGCTGCAAGCACAGGGAGCACGGGGAGACCCAGCATAGCAGTGCACATGCAGGCACCCGAGCGCGTTGATGACAAGCATGTGCGACCACAGGGGGGATGAGGATCTCGTGCTCTTCCTCGGTAACTCACGCGCGCAGATAAACCAGCGACAATACCGCAGCTCATGCGTTGCCGCATCCATCAGCGGATAAGCACGCACTCTCCAGCTCGTAACTGCTTGGCGCGTGTTGCTTGCGGCCTTGAACCTACCCACGCATGTTCCACGAACGGCACCGCTGCCACTCTGAAATTTTTCTTGCAAAGTCGTAGCTCGTGATGACAATGATAGCAACATCCTGAATTCCACATCCTCTCAACGATGCACCGGCGAGCGGAAACAAGGCCCCCGCCTGCACGCTCTCGCCTGCACAGGATTTCGCGGTCGTAATGGGATGGATGCCAGCAGGCGCGCTATCATGCATGCCATGCCATGCCATGTGCACCATCATGCATGCCATGCCATGCCATGCGCACCATCATGCATGCCATGCCATACCATGTGCACCATCATGCATGCCATCCAGCCTGCCAGGCCACACAAGGGCACGCCACTGCTCCCCTGGGATGTACCTGGAGGACAGGTGTCGCACGGCGGCGGTGGAGCAGTTCATTTCATGCTCCGCGTGCAGAATAAACATCACGTCCAGCGCGTGCACGATGCGAGGGTGGGGGCGGTAGTCGCGCTCCTCGCTGCAGGGCACCAGGGGGAGCAGCGCAGCAAGGGCCAAAGGGGGGGGGGGGGTGTGGTGGCAATACAGGCGCCGCATTCATCATGACAAACATTAATAGAAGTAAGTTGAGATGCAAAACTTGCGTAAGAAACGCTCAGTGCAGACAGGCGTACAAGCACGCACACTGGTGCAGACACGCGTGGGCGCATGGCCTCACACCCAAGCATGGGTATCCGGCAAAGCACGACTGATAAACTCTGCCAGAATCAGCCGTCCAGCAAAACAGAAAGCCATGTGTCAAGCACCATTCCCACCTACCCCATTCCCACCACCCCTTCTCACAACGCATCATGGTACCAAACCGATGCCAAAAGGCAGCTGCCCCTTTCTCCCCCCTCTACACACTCACAACGCATCCAGCATAACGAGGAAACTCTCATTTCCCCTCCCCCACAACCCCCACAACCCCCACAACCCCCACAACCCCCACAACCCCCACAACCCCCACAACCCCCACAACCCCCACAACCCCCACAACCCCACAACCCCCACAACCCCCACAACCCCCACAACCCCCACAACCCCCACAACCCCCACAACCCCCACAACCCCGCTCCCTGGGCATAAAAGTTCTCCCTCTTCCCACCCTGCCGGCCTTCATTCAAAAGGCATCCAGCACAAAAACTCTCGATATCCACGTCCGGCCCCGCCACCCCCACACCCCCACCCCCACCGCCCCTAACTCACAACGCGTCGAG
>RPFO01000123.1:1120409-1225409 GCA_009746045.1 Mesostigma viride
CGACAACGGATTTCCTGCGAGTGGTCGGGGGAACTGGCTAGCGAGGCAGTTCCGTGTCAGTGCGACAACAAATGAAACTATTGGCGGTAGTCCGGACTCCCATCGTAGTCTGGGTCTCGGGAACCACCCCCAAACTTTATTTTGAGTGCGGTAATCGACAGATCTCCGCAAGACGATCCTGGACATTACCTAAGTTACTCAAAAGTCGGATTCCGGTTGAGAGATAGTAGGGCTACAATACAGGTGAAATTGGCTGCATGCTGGCCCCTTAGCTGCAAATGGGCCAAAGTCAAGACTGGGTAAGTTCAGCACTGGGGGGTCCACTCCCAAGTTTGAGTAGCGCAATCGATAGATCTCAATGAGAACATTCAGAATCTGCTGTTTACATTCCAAAAAGAGTCCGAATCTGAAAGGCAGGGGTGAAAATCTGATATGCACACTGCCAAAAGGTTATTTCATTCGCCGAAAAGTACTTTTGCTCTCCCGTAATCCGGACTACCGCCAATAGTTTCAAATGGCGGAAACAGTGGAACTGCCACGCGGGGTTATTGGTCAGGGTCATCATTGAAGGGCATGTATCAATGAGACAGCCATAACGTTGTCTCCTTGATAGCATACGTAGGCTGGTTGTCTTGCTGATATGCATTGGCTCATGTACAGAAGGCCACCAATTCGGAGGCTGGGTGGATTTTATAGGAATGAGGATTGGGGCAAGAAATATCTAGTTCTGCCCTCTTTTTTGCCACTCCATAAATCAGGTTCCGCTCCCACTGAGGACTTATGCTCACGTGACGCAGTCACGTGTCAATTAATTAATTAATTAATTAATTAATTAATTAATCAGGTTATCTGCTACAGTACAAACTGTTTGCTTGATGGGGAGCCTCGATGGCATTTTTGTAAGGTGTAGCCCTGCTGCACAACTTCAATGGCCATGCGTTCCGTCAAATTAACTTAGCCTTCCCAGGCACACGTGCCCACACTTTCAGGGCTCCTGCATGAGATGTCATTGCAGCTATCAAATAATTTGTATACCTAGTGCCAGGAGCCGTTGATGTGTGTAGAGAATAGTTAAAGTTGCACTAAGTAATTAATATTAACTAATTAATTAATTAATTACTTTAGTAACATTTTGCTTGCAGAGGTGATATGACCATGTGCATGGTAAAACACAACCAATATATAGTGGATAAAATAGAATAAATAAAGGGTTTAAAGAATCCACCTAAAAATGCAAATGGATAACAACCAGATATCGAAATCAACTAGCTACAGATAACAGCTTCACACGTATCTACGCAGAATACCCCACATCAAGGAGACAACCAGCGCAGGCCCCATATAGCTGCTGGCCAGTTATTGTTCGTACGTGGATTGATTTGGCCGGGTGTGCAAGGAACAAAATCCAAGGAACCTGTATTTGGCTAGTGCCGCCCGTGCATGCCAGACTGAGGAGCTAGCTAGCGCACACAATCAACCATGCATCCACCAGGTAGATGAAAGTCTTTACACTTCTGCAAAGTCGCGTGTATGCGTGCAACGCGGCATGGCAAGCAGTCTGGTGATTTTAACCGCGAAAGGTATCAAGGATAGACTGTTCACCAACTGCTGCTGGGTTCCCAGGTTCCTCGCACGGCAATGCTGGCGGTGGATTACCTGTGCGCCTGCAGGCACGTACGTGTGAGTTGACATAGACCTGAGAATGCCTTCCCATGCGAAGTAGACAGTCTCGTCTCTCAACCATCCTGTCTGGGGCTGCGCCCACAACTTGCCAACTGGGCCAGACTCAGATGCACTCTGTGCCACCCACAGCTGCAACAAGGTGCAGGCAGCAGACACAACCATCGCAGAAAAATCGCACATGTTCAAGCCATGCGCGCCTTGCGAAGTTGTCAATACCAGCCTCCACTGCTCGATGTCAAGTATCCAGAACCCTTGTCAAGCATCCCGATAATGCCCTGATCATGGTGGTGGAGCATTCGTATCCCAGTACCACCGCTCGACTTGGTCACTAACTGGCGCCAGGCTTCTTCTTCACCGCAAATGGATTGAACCCAAACAGCTGCTTGGGCGCGGGTGTGGCCTTGCCCTTGTCGCCACCGACCCTCTTCTTATCACTGCCCACCGGCACCGCAGCGGCCGCAGGCGCCGGTATGGCCCGACTGCGCGCCGCTGCGTCTGCCACGCTCGGCCGCCCCTTGCTGTTGCCGCTGACCGCCGTCGATGGGGAGGCCTTTCCAGGGGCTGATGGGGCCGACTTGCCAGGGACCGAAGAGGACGCCTTGCCAGGGACCGGGTTCTTGCTGCTCGCTCTCATGATGACCGGAGGTTTCTTGACGGCGCTAGAGCCGCCGCTGCCACCACCACTGGTGGTGGGGCCCTTGGCTGGGGCAGCACCACGTGCGGTTGCCGGAAGGGGGCTGCGACCCGCAACCGGAGCCGCCGCACTTGCTGGTTTTTTGGGTGGGGGCAGCCGCCGCCGCACCCCCGTGAGCGTCCACGCAAACGCCCCGATGCGCTGGTTGACGAGGGGGCCAATGTTGACCGAGGGCTTGGCCTGCCGCGTGCGCAGCACCCAGCGCATGTAGAGGGGGGAGCCCTGCAGGCACCAGGGGGGGGTCACCGCCGCTGGCTGCATGCCACTGGTCGCCGCACCGGCCGTGCCGCTATTGCCGTTGCCCCCACCTCTGGGTGGGGCCAGTGCGGGGGACGGCGCGCGCATGACGCCCGTGGACACGTAGAGCAGCGTGGCCGCGTGCTGGCAGATGATACGGCCCAGCAGGCCAAGCTCCACAGGGGACAGATGGTCCGTGATCGCTGACGTGTCAATGCTGAACAACGTCACGCGGTCGCCCAGCGTCGCGCGCAGCTGCGCCACGTAGACATCCGCAGCGCCCCCCCGCGGGGCCATCGGGTCCGCGTCATCGGTGGGTGACGTCAGGTAGAGCAAGCTCACCTGCGTCTTTGCTAGCTCCTCTGCCACCGCCTGCGCGAACAGCTCCGCGCACATGGCCTGCATCTTGTCCCCTGCGCCCCTGTCACTGCTGGCGCCCGCGTTCGAGGACGAGCGCATCCATACGTGGGGGATCTGCAGTGCCGCGTACTCGGGCACGTGGCCGGACCCTTCTGCCTCCGCACCGGTCGAATGGTAGACCACACGCATGGCCATCTGTTCGAGCCGCCGGCGGTAGCCCCAGCTCTCGCTCATGAGCTTCGAGTCCTGCGGCAGGGTGGCCAGGGACACGGGAGTGGCCCCGCCACGCAGTGCGCCGCTGCCCATGCCAGGTGGCAGGCCCGCCTCGGTCCCAGGTGGCAGTGCGCGCGACATGCTGGTCCCACCCGCAAAATTCCGGATGGTGACCACGTCCCAGCTGCTGTACAGACCCAGCACACGCGCCAGCTCGTCAATGCTCGGCTCGGGGGGTATCGCCAGAGAGGCACACATGGTGACCGTCTTGTTCGCGGGGGGGTTGGCGGACAGTTCCCGCACGCTTGCCTTCCAGCTGTCGGGGCACTGGCCATCGTACGCTTGCACGTCATGGCGGCCAAGGCGGCACGCGGGCGGGCACTCGTCACTGTCGATGTGCAAGTCCCCACAGTGGTGTGGCCAGGGGCAAGCGTACACCAGGTGCAGCTTGCTGATCCCACCCCTGTTGCGGCGCGACCGGTACAACATGGCGGCCATGAAATCTTCCATCTTGACCACCTGCGCGTGCTGGCTGGCGTACGCCACCTGCCAGCGCAGGAAGGAGGACACGGGTCCCTCATCCTGCCCACCCAACAAGGGGGAGCCCAGCGCAGAGGACTGGTCGTCGGGGAACCACAGCACGTGCGGCTCGATGAGGATGCGCCCCGATGCGGCGGCCAAGGCAGCAAGCTCCTCTAGTCCCAGCATCGCCATGTCCAGGCCACCCTGTGAAAAGGGGGCACAGGGGGGTGATTAATGGGGGGTGAGGGAGGCATTTGGGTGCGGGGGGCTGTTAGGAGGTGAACCGATGGGGTGGGTGGGAAGGAGGCAATCAATGGACAGGGGTCATCCATATGGGATGGTTTCATGCGGCATGGGTTGGGGGGGCATGGGATCAAGTGTGTGCGTGTGTGTGTGGGGGGGGCAGGGTTCTGTCAATGAAGCCATCCACAAATAATAGGTATGCGCTGACGGCAATGACTGTTAAAGGCCAAGGCCATGCGTTTGCATGGGTTTGCCAGCCGCCGTGACTTAAGGGGCAGGGTGATTGCCTGGCTCCTTTTAATGCGGGCCAATACACCCCCAGCCCCACGTTTAAGATTCCCAGGTTTAAGATTATGAGATCCTGGATTTGACCTCTACTAGTAGTAGAATGTAGTAGAATCGAATCACCGTAGTAAGGCCGGGTTTATACGGACTTTTATTAAAAAGCTACGGGCACAAATTTACACGTGGACGGCTCCATCTAGCCAATTTTTCATCTTGCGGTGCTCCTCGAGGCAAGCCATCAAGGCGGGGATCGATGCGGCCGTAGCAAGATCGGATCGCGTAACGCCAACGTAACTCCCATAACCGCACGCAAATCTGGTCGTGGAACTGCTGTGTACGAACTGGGTGCGGCGGGACCTAGTTCAAGTTTAAATGGGTCCGATTTCTATTAAATCAGCGCAATTTAAGGGGGGTCATTAAAAATCACGTTAAAATATACTGAGCTACTTGGCAACATAAAAATATACTGAGCTACTTGGCGGGAGAATCTCGACTGTCTGATTTCGCCGTCCACTTTCTAATGTCCTCGTACTATTCCCCGAACGCGCCGTATGCCTCCGTCCACGGCGATTTGAGCCCAACCTTTTAATAAAAGTTCGTATAAACCCAGCCTAAGATTCTTTAAGATCGTTAGCCCTGGATTGGTCGGACCCCAATCTTAAACGTGTGTTGGGGGGGGGGGGGTCCATGTGGGAAAGCGATGCGGGCAAGTCAAAGCATTGGCGGTGTGAGATCGGACAGGGGGCTGGATTGCGATGCTTGTGAGGGATCGATCATGACATGTGCTGGTGAATTGTGCTGATGAGATATGCTGATGACACGTGCTGATGAACTCAGGTGAATGTGCTCATAAAATGTGCTGATGAAATGTGCTGATGAAATACGCTGACGAAATATGCTGATGAAATAAAACTCAAGCCCCGTGTTTGCCACGTCACACACACGGGTGAATGCATGGATGATTGCAGGGAGCAAAGGGAGAAGGGGGGGGGGGGACGAGGAGGGGTGCGACACACAGGCACCTGAGACAAGGCTCATCGAATGCGTGCATAGCCTCAGGGTGCCGCCGAGCGGTGTAGTGTGCCTGAGCTACTTGGGTGCAGGATGTTTGTATGTGTGCGGGTGCGGGTGTGTCTCAAGCCTGTACCTTCCATTCCATTTTCTGTGCATGCCTGTGTGCTGCACATGATGCAGGCAGGGAAAGGGAAGCAAACACCTGGTCGGGATATCAGCGACGGCTTCACAAGGCAGAGGGGTGCCCCTTCCTGACAGGAGACCAAGTACTGAGACAACATGGAACTGTCACACGCAGACAACAGCGTAGGCCTGTCAAGCATGCAAGCAGACAGACGAACCTCCATATTCTCGACAATTAGGAAACGGGCTGCGTCCGCATCAAACGAGAACCGGGGCACGTCATTGCTGTCAGCCGCCTGTGCAGGCACGAGGTTGGCAGCTTCGGGGATGGAATTAGCCTGAACGGGCGCAGCCTCCTCAGGCGCCCTCCCACTGTCCTGATCAGGCTCCGGCGTTGTAACGTCAGGAGCGACCACAACCTCGTAAACGGGGGTAGCGACAGGCTCGGAATGCCAGCTCAGCTCCGCAAAGCCGGTATCTTTGGAGGATGGCCGCGGGACAGCGGGAAGGAGCTCATCTTCTAATCCATCCGGCAGTTTCAGGGCGTCAAAGGAGTGCCTGTTAGCGAGCATGCTGGCTCTTCGGAGAGTTTCGGCCGCGCCCGGCAGCGACGCCGTGAATACGTCCGGCACATGCTCTTCCTTCGTCCCAGACTTGCTGGGAGAAAAAAGGAAGGTGCTTGATGTAACGAATAGTAGCAAGATGGCAAAAGCCAGGCCAGGTATAAAAAACTTCTGCCGCAGTCTGCGGTCAGAAAGCGCCTGCAAAACTCTGGATTCGATGGTTCGGCAGACGCGAAAGATGTTCTTGATGATAGCAGCGATTACCGGCAATGCCGGAGTAAGAGCCTTCTTAGATGACGATATAGCAGATTCCACACTTGTCAGCGGGCGCAGCCCCCTAACGTAAGACTGTAATTTGTGCAAGGTCGCCCCCCCGCGGGCACTAGGTGCCGCTGCCTCACGGTGCCTCTCAATGCCGCTGCGATCTCCAAACAGGAGAGAACGTTTAATTTTCATTGAGCCCCTAACGTGACCGTGAGGTCACAGCGACGATCACTGTATATAATGTCTCAACATTCGTCTTAGCATTCCGTCAATGGCGGTTCATTTGGTGGATGGCATCAGGTTATCATCCGACTCCATTGACAGTGGAGTTTCCCCTGCGATGGTTCCTCTGCCACGAGTTGCCAGCGTGGCGTGCGGGGGGTGCTCTGCGCCCGAACCCCTGAACGGACAACGGACATGACATCTCACCAGTTAGGTAGTTGTCACCACTTATTATTTACGTCGTTGCAAAATGCTTTTCGCGGGGCACGCAAAATAGCCTATAATGCTGCCATCTTCTCGTAGCGCCGCAGGGAGATCATGTCGCACATATTCCTTGCTGGATGGATGGGGGTGGCCACTGGCCGGGTGGGCGAAGCGGCCGAAGCCGCGTAATCGAACGAACCGAAGCTATCTAGTATATATCCAGTCTAGAAAAATCCTAGGTAACTACACTAATCAGCAAAACGCCCTTTCCGCTTGGGAGTTGGGGGGAGGGGGCTTGCCCACAGCCGGCCCCGGGGCTGGCGTGTGAGCCTGGACCGGCAATCATCTTCTGCCACCGCTTCTTCATTGTTCTGCATGGCAGTCCAAAGAAGAGCCGGAGAGGGAGTGCCGAATGCGGTCATGTTCAATGTTCAAACTGAGCTGGTACCACCAGTAGGTCGGCCATGAGCAACATATGGATGTCGGTAGTTCATGGCAGGCTTACCTAGCTTTCTAGGAATGTCCTTGGGGCCAGGCCAGGTCAGGATGTGCCGCCCTGGTTGGCCAAGCCGCTGGGGGCCGGCCAGACCAAGGGTGGTGTCGACCTGTCACGTGCGAGCAATTAAGGTGGCTGTTACGTCGCGTAACAATTCGTTGTAGTTACGGACGTAAATTAGGTCCTTGGCCTCGGTTGTTCCTAGGTTACGTGCAGTTCTAGTTTGGACATGATTGTCCCCGTAACAGTACTGTGGTATAGTGGGTGCCTTTGGGCGCCGCGCCGCGTACTATATTAGTGATCCTTATCCTTTTGTAGAATGTAGTGGACAGGCGTGCATCTGTGCACCTGCTTGTGTTTCTGTGTTTCTGCAGGCGAGGGCCAGGTCGGCCCGAGCCTGTTGGACCGTTGGTGACCATTTATGCACGTTCCACTCCTTGTGTGGTCACTCGGCGTGTGTTAAGTGAATTGACACATTTAGGCTTGGGTCACGGCAGTGTAGTTGTGTTTCCTTCCTCTATTCCTGGAGTAAACGGGTTTTGGTAAATGGTTGTATGGCGTATTATAGCAACACTTACGTTAATGCATTGAGATCAGCTCCGTCACGTTCGTCTTTCGCCAGAGGGTTAAGTAGAGGAGGCCTGACCAGTTTAGGTAGTATCAGGCCCATTAGAGGTAGAGGTGGAGGTAGATATCCGCGGCGTAACAATGGTTCCGGAGGAACTTCAGTAGGTAGTGAACGAGACGACTATCCCTTGCCACATACACCTTTTCAAGACCCCTTCCGCGTCCAGGAACAAGAAGTCGACACTTCCTTGATAGGTAATGGGCGGGTCGCCTTCAAGCTAGGAGCGTCGTGCTGCCCGTTTCGGGACACGCTTTACCTAGAAGCTAGACCTGCTCACAGCGGATAAATCCTTTCGTAGTTAGCCTGTCCTTCGCCTTGTTTTCCTGCTTACGGTTGTTTCCTGCCTTAGATCGGGGAGTATTACTGTTCGGAGACGATTAGCGTCGCCGTACCTACACCTTTTTCCTTGTGCTGCTGCTTTATTAGACGGCCGCACCCGCAGAGTTACGGGGCGCTGTGTTAGGACGAGCGCTGGGATATCCGGCCGCTGACTTAGGACGAGAGCTGGAAACTCCCGCCCTCCTTCTTCTTTCGGTGATCCAGATCGTCAAGCTAAGTCGCCTACCCCTACCTCGTCTAGCTTGACATCACAAGACACGCCAGGTGAGTTATCATGAGTCAACGTCGTGTTTTTACTGCGCCTTCCCATTCATCTAGTGATAATAGTTTAGCTAAGTATTACGTGGTTATTACCCCTCAATGGTCAGCCATTTTCCTCTCTTGGTCAGATGCTAGGAAGATAGTGCAAAACCGTACATATAATGTAATTAGGTATAAGAAATTTGTTACCTTCGAGGAAGCTCAACAATTCCTTATAGACCATAGCGTATCAGATCTAGGCCTACACGTACGTTCTACTCCTCATGGTCGCCCTCCTGTAGAAGCTCTAGATTTTGCTACCCCTCCTTCGTCTCCCCCTAAGAGGGCTGCATCCTCTTCTAGCTTAGATACTCCTCTCACCTTGGAATTCGGTTCCCTATCCATTACTGTTGTTAAAAAGGATTGATTTTAATTTTGTTCCTGCTGCAGACCTTCAAGGTTTTTCCTTTTTCTTTTGTTGCTTTCTTCTTTTGATTCCTATTCCTTTACGTAATTAAAGATGGATCCAGTGGGTGGAGATATGTCGCCTATACCTACCAATAATAATAATAATAATAATACTAATAACATTAACAATAACAATACTCGTGGTAACCGACGGGACTCCTTGGAAACGGTACACCATCTCACTCCTCAAGGTATTCTGCGTACCTCACCGCCTTCTCCTGCTGCTGGTGGTCGCCGTCGTCCCTCAATTACCCCACCTACCTATGAACAACGTATTTCCCAAGTCAGATTTAGTGAGGAACCTTCTTTCGTTGTGAACCAGGCCCCTGCCCCTTCTGCAACCTTGGCTCACCCCTCCAGCAGGTCCTCACACACTAACAATGCTCCTAGGCCTCCTTCCCACCCTGTGCCTTCAATGCCTGCTATTAACACGGGTCGTACCTCGGCCCCTGTCGGCCCTTCTGGGCGCCCTAGTGCAGTCCCCTTTTTCCCACCTGCTTCCTGGTCCTACCCTGAGACGGCCTATGAGGCTGCCCAGGTTCCTACCCGTGTGGCTGATTTAGAAGTTAATAATGATTTCAGTACCATGCCCCTAGATGATAGGAATTATGATCATTTTGCCTATTCCTCTCTTCGTGAGCAATATACTGTCCCCTTCTCCTATGGGCACCATCCGGAAACGGTGGCTCCCTCCAGACCCCTACCCAAGACTTTTCCTATCCCTTCCTTCTATCCCGCTTATGTAGCAGTGGAAGATAGTGGCCCTATGGGAAAAACTGATTCTTCTAATCCCCCTAAGCCTCCTGCTCTTCCCCTCTTTGCCAACCTTCCTAAGCTGGATGTCAAGTCTACCCCTCAACAGTTTTTCACCTTCATTATGTTGCTCACCCAGAACACAGAGTCCTGGCAGAACCACAATAGGTGGCGCCTCTCTGATGCTGTACTAGTTCCTCATTATCTTACTACCTGCATTACTCCTGAACTTGCTAACCTCATCCAGTGTGAGTCTCTTGCCTCTCATGCCTACCCAAACTCTGTAGCAGAATTGTTCAAGCGTTTAGAGAACCATTTAGTCCCTCCCGATGCAGATTGGCAGGATAGATTATCCTTTGGCACCTTGCAGCAGGGTACCAAGTCCTTCAAAGAATATATGAAAGAGTTTGATGCTCAGATGGTACGAATTAGGGATTTGTCGGGTGCAGAAGTACGTGCTCGCTTCCTTCAGGGCCTCAGTAGACCCTTATTGCGTGAAGTCAAGCGCCAGTTCTCTGCCTACCGTTTTACTGACCTGCCCCTCAAGCATGTGCGTCAGCATCTTTTACGAGTAGCAGATTTCTTCTCCACACCTTCTCTTCCTACCCGTTCCCGTATTAATAATATAAGCCTTACCCCTGAGGAGGAAAACTCCTATGTAGAAGAATTAGATATCTGTGTGACTGACCTTTCAGCTCTGGATGTCTCTCATATTACCTGCTATCATTGTAAGGAAGTAGGTCACCTTAAACGTGAATGCCCCAAGTTCCTTTCGGGTGCTCCCCCTCATCCCGACGCTCGCCCTCCTCGTACCCCTCAGCGTGCTCCTATTCGTCCCACTTCAGGACACATTCCTTCAGCTACCCCTAGTAGGCTGAATGCTGTGCAGACAGGATCCCCAGGGTTCCCCTATGATAATCAGGCTCCCGCACCCTCTTCAATCCCTCGTGACCCTCCAGCAGTGGCTTTTCCGCCAGGGTCTTCTTCGGGGTTCGTTCCTATGGATTTGGGGGGGAGGGGAACAGTAGGCCTGTCAGCCGGGGGTAACCTGGACAGGTCCTTAGATAGTACCCCAGATATTAATTTTTGCTTGCCTGTTTTTATAACCTCTGTAGGAGCTGAATCATCCCTACCACTACGTGTGCGTCCTCTTATGTTCTTGAATGGTGGTTTAACCGTCCCTCACACTGTTGTAGACCCCTTCTTGCATGCTGATGAACTCTTGAATGTCTCTGTGTTGGTAGATAGCGGTGCGGCTAGCTCCTTTGTGAGCGAGGCCCTAGTTAGACGTTTAGGACTAGTCCCTACCCCTCACACCAAACCCGTTACTGTTCATTATGCTGATGGTCGCACCAGTCATTCCCCGGGTACGGTGTCCCTTCCCATGGTTATACAAGGACGTACTGTCAACCTGACGGCCACTATAGGCCCTATCACTACCGCTGATGTATTACTAGGATTAGATTGGCACCAGGATAATAAGATTACTATTAATTATGATACCATGGTCATTTGGTTTCCAGATAGCTCTTACTGGGTACCTGAACGTCATTATAGATTGGAAAATTTATCCTTGGTAGATATTACTCCTCCTACACCTGTTGATCCTCCTGTAAGACCTATACCTGAAGTAATAATGTCAAATGACGAATTACGTTCTGAATTAAAGCAAAATGGATACCTATTATGTATGTTCCTTCAGTTAGAAGTACAACAGATACCTAGCACTAACAATAGTGTGGATATAGATGTAAATACAGTGGATACAATAGGAGTAGGATTTACTGAAAATGAAATAGTAAGATACATGGCTGTGATAGATTCCTCAAAAGTATTTGAAGAAAAGACTCCTTCTTATCCTCCTCCTCGTTCTGTTTTACACCGTGTAGTTATCAAGGACGGTGCAGTTCCTACGCACTCTCCGATGTATAGAATGGGCCCTACCGAGTTAAAGGAACTAAAACAGATTTTAGTGTCATTATTAGAAGCAGGATTGATAGAGCCTAGTAACTCCCCCTACTCAGCTGGTGTCCTGTTAGTTCCTAAGCCAAATGGCAAGTTTCGCCTAGTTACTGATTATAGGAAGTTGAATGATATTACTGTGAAATCTAAATACCCTCTACCTCGTATTGACGATATATTTAATAAGGTTAAAGGTTCCACTTGTTTCACAGTACTGGATTGTGCGGATGGTTTTTGGCAGTTGCGGATAGCTCCTGAGGATTGCCATAAAACCGCCTTTGCTACCCCTTTTGGTCATTACCAGTTTAGAGTAGCGGCTATGGGACTCTGTAACTCGCCTGCCTCTTTTCAAATGTTAATGAATGAAGTGCTTAGACCTGTTATGGGAAATTCTCATCTTCCTCAGGTGTCCTCTGATCTAAAGGATCCCTCCTTCTCCTCTGTTTCTTTATCTGAGCATGACCGTTCTTGTGCTCAAGCTTACTTAGATGATATTCTTATTTACTCTCCTGATTTTGAAACGCACCTACGTGATTTAAAGAAAGTATTAGAAATAATGGCTGAAAATTCTTTGTGGGCGCGCCGTGCTAAAGTGCGTTCGGGTAGGAGTGTCCCATTTTTAGGGCACGTTCTGTCAGATGCCGGGGTCGCTACCGACCCGGATAAAACTAAGTCAATTCAGGAATGGCCTACTCCTACCGACGTTAAAGGTGTACGTAGTTTCCTAGGAATTGCTTCTTACTATAGGCGTTTTATCCCGCGTTTCGCCACTATAGCAGCCCCTATTAATCATTTATTAAAGAAGGATATCCCCTTTGTTTGGAGTAGTGAGTGTCAGTCTGCTTTTCAGTGCCTAAAATCCCTACTCCTTTCCCCTCCTGTACTCATCCTACCGGATACTACTAAACCCTTTGTTGTGGCTACAGATGCTAGTAAAGTAGCTATAGGTGGTGTCCTTCTCCAGGATCAGGGTCAGGGCTTACAGCCAATTGAATATATCTCTAGGACAATGCTCCCTGCGGAGCGTAACTATCCCGTCCACCAGCAGGAACTCTTAGCGGTGGTGTATTGTTGCCACGCGTGGCAGCACTTCCTTAAAGGTGCTCAATTTGATGTCTGCCTGAATGAACCCTGTGAGCTAGATCCTTATAGGTTAGTTATCCAAACGGATCATCGTCCCCTTACCCATCTTCTCTCCCAACCCAACCTTACCCCTCGGCAAGCGCGCTGGATGGAATTTTTAGCACAGTTTTCCCCTTTTAAACTTCAGTATGTCAAGGGTGTAGATAACATAGTACCAGATGCACTCTCTCGTCGTGCAGACTATTCCTTCTTCGAGGACCTTGATGTTCTCAATATTACTCTAGTTCCTACTACTATGGGTGTAACCCCTTATGGTGAACTACCTGATGATGATTCCTATGCCTACCTCTTTCATACAGCTGTTCGCATGCCTGATCTCCTTTCTCACGTAGGACTCTCTCTCCCGTGTGAGGCCCTTCCTGTGGCCTCGGTGGGGGGGGAGGGGAAAAATAAAATTTCTATACCGCTTAGCCATATAGCGACTAGGTCAGGAAAGTCTTATGAAAACGTAGTCCCCCTAGGACCTCCCCTTCTCTTCGGCAAGGCGGTAGGAGATCTCTTTAAACCTGTTCTGGATACTTCTGTAGCGATGCCTACCTCTGATCTTGAACGCCTTATTAGTAGATTTACGGCCACTGAGCCGGAAGCATTAGCTGCCATTGCTGCACATCCCCAACAATTAGGCAAGCACCCTTGTAAATTTGTAGGTGGGTTTTTATATGTGCAGATAGCAGATTCTCCCCCTCAATGGCGCCTGTATGTCCCTCCTATCTGTCGCTCCTCCTTGCTCTTTGAGTTGCATGACTTAGCTGCTCACCAGGGTGGTAAACGGGTACGGGACCTAGTAGCCCGCTCTTATTACTGGCCTTCCCTTTATAAGGATGTGGATGAGTATGTTAGAACTTGTCAATCTTGCCAGGAAATGAAACCCAATAATGTAGGACAGATAGCAGAACCTAGGACCTTGCCTGACCCTATCATGCCTTGGGATTCTATCATGATGGATTTTGTAGGACCTTTTAGAAAGAATGATAGGGGCAATGCCCAAATCCTTGTGTTCATAGATCGTTTTACTCGTATGTGCCATCTTGTGCCGTGTCCTTTAGAACTCACCGCACGTGATTGCGCACGCCTATACCTCAATAATGTATATAGATATCATGGATTGAGTAGGCAGTTTATTAGTGATAAGGATAAATTATTTACCTCAGATTTTTGGCAGCAGTTTTTCGCTGCCATCGGTACCAAGGTTACCTACGGTACTGCCTACCACTCCTCCTCCTCTCATTTAGTAGAGCGTCTTAATAGAGTAGTAGAAGAAGCGCTTAGGCACTATGTTAATGGCTCGGGTAGTGATTGGGAGGATTATTTATGTTTGGTAGAGTTCTCCCTCAACAATTGTCCCCAAGCTGCGCATGGATATACGCCCTTCTTCTTAGATACTGGGAGACAGCCCCTTACCCCTACCTCTCTCTTAGCTAGTCCTCTACGGGACAAGGATGATGTGTCCCGAGATACTGTAGAAGGTGTACAGTCCTTACTAGATAGAATGAAAACTGCTCATGACCACGCGATCTCAGGGTATCAAAAAGCTCAGGCTAAGTACCTTGCTAGGTTGCGTGCCTCCTTAGATAGACGAGCACCTGAGATAGAAGTAGGAGATCTAGTATTAGTAGAAGGCCCCCGTGTTGGCCGTTTTGCTCATAAGTTTGAAGCAGAACTGAAGGTCAAACTTAGGCCTGCCTTCTTAGGACCCTTCCATGTGTTGTCTAGGGTAGGAAATTTCTTGTATAAGGTCGATATCCCTACCTCTTGGCAAACGCATTCAAACACCTTCCATAGGAGCCAGCTTAAACTGTACCACCCTAGTACGTTCGCTGGCAGGGAGTTAGCGCCTGCCCCTTTAGAGCATAATCCTGACACTGGGGAAGTAGAAGACGAAGTAGAAAGCATCGTGGCCCATCGAGATATCAAAAAGGGCCGCGGTACCCAGCGTCAGTATAAAGTGAAGTGGATGTATGCTCGTAGTGAAGTAGATAAGGTTTGGTATACGGAGAGTGAGCTAGATGGGTGTAGTCGCCTGCTGCAGGAATATAAAACCCTGCACAAGCTCTAGTCGTAGGCCTTCTCCTCTCTTATGTTATGTCTGCTGTCGACGGGTGGTTGGTTGTCCCCTCCCCTCCGCAGCCGTCATGACCGAGCCTACCCCTCCGGCTGAGAGCCCGCTGCCGTCCCTGCCCCTACCGGACCCTGAGCTGTATTTCGAGGCCCTTCCGGGCCGTTGGGTGTCGCGATCATGTTACCGGGGTGGCGTTGTGCAGCCGGCCCTTCAGGCCCAACATGCGAGCTTAGTCAGGGCGGCCCTCTTCGGGGTCACGTGGTATGGTCCTTCCCCTGATGAGCCGCACCAGCTTGTCCTGCACGGTTTCGATGATGCCGGACACTGTTTGTTGGGGTGTGGTTCCAGCTGTCCCGCCTTGGGGCAGATAGATGCGGTTCTCCGGTGTTGCCGTGTGTTCTCCTACCTCTCCACTCCTGTGGGCCGTACCTGCCTACGGGAGGTGTTCCCGTGGCTTCCAGCTGAGGGTGATGCTGAGGTAGACGAGAACCCCTGCGACCTTTTACGGGCCGTAGAGTTCATGGAGATAGCTGATCAGTCGGCGGGACTAGCGGTTAGTGGTCCTACCCCTTCGGGCGCCCCAGCTGAGGTACATTATACTCCAGATTATTCTGCCTCGAGCGCTGCGTCCGCCTCCTCGGTGTCTGTCCCTCCCTCTCCGGTCCCGTCGTCCCCTCGGTCGACCCGGGATGTCGCAGTGGAGCCTACCCCTTCGGGTTTGCCTGATCCTCTTTCGGCGACGGTCTCGGCTATGCAGGCTCAGATCCAGTCTTTGACCACGGCGTTTGGGGCCTTCCTTGCGGCCCAGGCGCAGGTCCCGGCCACGCCGGCTGGATCCGCGCCCCCTACCCCTTCTGTCGCCCCGGCGACTACGGCTTCGCCCGCGCCCCCGCCTGCGCCCGCGGTCGCTGTGGTTCCGGCGGCTCCTGCGACTCCTGCTGCCTCTGCGCCTGTCACCGCTCTACCTGCGCCTACGCGGGAGTCTCCTGCCCCTGTTAGCTCGCCCTCCGTCGCTGCTTCCGAGCCTCCTCCCGCTCAGGCGCAGACGTCGCGGGGTTTCTTTGGCGATACTAGCGGCTTCCCAGACTTTGGGAGGGTGGTCCTCCGCAGAGGATTCCGGTTCCTGACTGGGGCCTGGATGGTAGTCAATCTTATGCAGGACTGCCTGTCCCTACGGGCCCCATTTTCAACATGTGGCCTGAGGGTGCACCGGCAACGGAGACCGGCGCGCCTGCGTCGTTGGTGGGTCCGTCACGGCCCTCTCTGGCTTCAGGTCCGGCGCGACCTCCTGTTTTACCAGTGCCCCCTGCGTCGGTGTCGGCTCCTGCCCCTGCGTCAGCCCCTGCTCCGGTCCCTCCTCCTTCGGCCTCGCGGTCTTGGCCGCGGTTGTTCGGTCCACCGGTCAGGATCCTCGCGCCACCCGCGCTGCCGATTCCCTCAGGGAGTTGTCCCAGGGTGATCGGGACAGGGCTCCTTCTGTGGTGCACGCGACGCCGGAGTCGCGTGACACGCCCATTCCGGGGTATGGTATGTCCGCACTCGCCTGCCGACAGTGTGACCTGCCGCGCGCCTCTGCTGAGCTTGCCATCTCTCCCATGTCCTATGGGTTCTCCCAGGTGTGTCGGGCGCCCCGGGATCGTGGCCTACCCATTGAGACTGATCGGCCTCCGTTCGACATGGTTATTTTAGCTGATCCGGTGTTCGAGGGTGAGATCCTGGTCCGGCGCGTCCTGTATCGCTGGGCGAGGCGCCACAACGACTTGGACACCTACGGTGGGTTTCAGTGGGCTTACCCTCCCCCTCTGGGCATTATGGCTTCGGATGCCCTTACAGTAGAGTTTCCTGCGGTGCCGGGTGCGGCGTACACTACGGTCCTCCAGCCCATCCTTGAGTGGGATGCCCGCCGCCCGGCGCCTATCCCGGGCCAGGGTCTAGACTCCCGCGGTCACCCTCCTCCTCGTGCCAGCGACTACCTAGAGACATTCGGGTCGCGACAGTGTGTTCGTCGGTGGCGCTCCCGCGAGGTTCGGCACATCCGGTTGTGGCCGTCCAACGTGGAGCCCCTGGTGGACCTGTTCTTCCCGACGGGTCTGCGCCCTCGGATTCGGTATCATTGCCTCCTCCTGCGGGCCCTTTGCCTGATCGCGGTAGAGCCTTTCCTTCGCCTCTTTGCCTGTGGCTTTCTGGACTGGGCCCGTGGCCAGGTCGTCCTCACGCAGCATAGGTATTACTGGGCCTTCCTGGGCCTCTTTCCTGACGGCGTGTGGGCCGATGTTTTCCTCACTGTAGATAGGCATGACAATGTTGAGGATGTGGCTCACTACCAGGCCTACCTGGAGGTCCTGCTGGCCTCTCGTGGCACTTACCAGACGGATGGCCACTAGATAGAGGGCCTTAGGCCCGACCTGAGGGTGTTGTCCCTCCGGTATGTAGAGTCGCCCTCATATTCTGGCCAGTTGGTTGGCTGTTCTTGGTCCTTAGCGCTGATGTGTTTACTCTGTGTGTCCTGCCCAGTGCCGTCCCCCCCGGCCAGGACTCCGTTCCAGGCAGTTAGGGGAACCTACCACCAGGCTTGGTGCTGGCTAACCCTACACCACCCGGCGTGGTGGTGGAGACCGTGTGAACTATTGGTGCTTTGTATCTGGGATGGTCTATCGATTGTGTTGGTGTGTGCTGGGTGCGTTAGGATTATTTTCCTACCCCTCTGGTTCCCTCCTCTCTGCGTAGGGAGAGGGCTCCCTACCTTTTGTGGGGGGGGAGGTGTTACGTCGCGTAACAATTCGTTGTAGTTACGGACGTAAATTAGGTCCTTGGCCTCGGTTGTTCCTAGGTTACGTGCAGTTCTAGTTTGGACATGATTGTCCCCGTAACAGTACTGTGGTATAGTGGGTGCCTTTGGGCGCCGCGCCGCGTACTATATTAGTGGTCCTTATCCTTTTGTAGAATGTAGTGGACAGGCGTGCATCTGTGCACCTGCTTGTGTTTCTGTGTTTCTGCAGGCGAGGGCCAGGTCGGCCCGAGCCTGTTGGACCGTTGGTGACCATTTATGCACGTTCCACTCCTTGTGTGGTCACTCGGCGTGTGTTAAGTGAATTGACACATTTAGGCTTGGGTCACGGCAGTGTAGTTGTGTTTCCTTCCTCTATTCCTGGAGTAAACGGGTTTTGGTAAATGGTTGTATGGCGTATTATAGCAACACTTACGTTAATGCATTGAGATCAGCTCCGTCACGTTCGTCTTTCGCCAGAGGGTTAAGTAGAGGAGGCCTGACCAGTTTAGGTAGTATCAGGCCCATTAGAGGTAGAGGTGGAGGTAGATATCCGCGGCGTAACAGTGGCCTACAAATGCTATTCTACGCTGCCTAATCTCCTCCGAAATGCGATGCATACCCTGATACAAAGACTCTAATGACCTATCAAGGAGACAACCAGCGCGGGCCAGAAATCGGGAGAATCCGGACCATGGTAGCTCGAGCCTGCCGTTATCTTGTCCGCGTGTTCTCTAATGACCTATGCTTGGAAAACCCTACATTCAGGACCTGTCGGAGCATCATGTAAACCATGAGGACCACCAAGTCATTAGAGACTTGTTTCATACATTTGTATCATGCAGGGTACGCCTCGCATTTCGGACGAGATTAGGCAATATGTAGGATAGCATTTGTAGGACATCTTGCTCGCACGAGTCAGGTAGATATCCCGCACTTGGTCTGGCCGGCCCCTAGCGGCTTGGCCAACCAGGGCGGCTCATCCTGACCCGGCCTGGCCCCAAGGACATTCCTAGAAAGCTGGGTAAACCTGCCATGAACTACACACAGATGTTGCTGGCCAATCTAGTGGTCCCAGCTCAGTTTGAACACCGCATTCACTCCCTCTCTATTGCTTGGACTGCTATGCAGAACAAGAAGAGGTGGCAGAAGATTGTCCAGGCTCACACGCCAGCCCCTGTGGGCAAGCCCCCTCCCCCCAAGCGGAAGGGGCGCTTTGCTGAGTAGAGTAGTTAGGGTTTTCTAGACTAGATAGCTTAGAGTTAGCTTAGTTCGGTTCCGCTTCTTCGCCCACCTCCATCCATCCAGCAAGGAATATGTGCTACATGATCTCCCAACGGAGTCATGTTATAATTTAATTTAATTTAATTTTTAATCGTTTATACCTGGACATGCCAGTGTGCAAGCCCATGCACCGGCCCTTGGCCTTGGGGGGCACCGGCCATTGGGTGAGACCCCATGTGGTATTGTGTCATGCCACATGCTTCAATAATTGTGTCATGCCCCAATTGTGTTGTGCCCAAATGTGGCATCTTTGTTTTGTCCACTAATGTAGGTATTTTCCACTACCTGTGCGAGTCGGGACATTTCGCTGGCCGACTAATTAGTTGTCGTGCTGCTCTGCACGCGCCTGCAACAATAAGAGACAACCAGGCAAGAAGGTGAACAAGAGACACAAGGCACGAACAGGCTCCACAAAATCTTAGCGATACATCAAACTATGAGCATTGTCTTCCACATGAGGGCACTATGCGCGAACAAGACCCAGTCAGCGTACTCCGAAAGACATTTGCGACACTGATAACATGCCTTAGGTCGTATGGCAGCGAAAAAAACATGGCAAAGCCTGTTTAATGGCAATAATGTACTCCATTTAGGCAGAGCCGACGGCCATACTCCCACAAGCCTAGACAACCTTGCGCACATTTGCGGACTTCCACCCAGTTCAACCGTCAACAGCTCCCCGCAAGCACTCGATTCGATGACGATAACCACCAGCTGGGCCACGCCAACACCTCATGATAACTCATGGTGGCATGACATACTGGTGTGAGAGATAGCACCACGAATAGGGCGCAGCAGAGCCCATGCCAACAGCAGTGGCTTGAACCGTTGTAGATATAACCGTTTTGAAATAGGTAAAGAGCCGTGCACATGGGGGCATGGCATGGGTGTGACAAAGGACGCATAGATGTGGGATGCCTCAGGCATCAGGAATAAATAAAACCCCTATCCCCTTTCCCCCCCCCCCCCCCCCCCAAAGCCCACAATATGCCCCCAACAAAGGCCCACCAACGCATCCCCTCCCGCACACACATTCCTGTGTGTGCACGAACGGCATGCAGCCCCATGCGCTGGTTGCTGCCCACTGCACGCTGGCCCCACCTGTGACATGCGGTTGATGTAGATGGACACCAGCTTGAGCTGGCTGTTGTTGAGGCGGGCCAAGAAGGGGCTGAACGCATCGCCCGCGACCATGTACATGTCCACCAGGCAGAAGACGACCGCCTGGGGGCAGACACAAGCACAGGCAGCAGGGCGCAAGCAAGGGTGCAACAGGACGAGGACGTGAACACACACGCACCCGGTCCAAGAGGAGGCAAGCACGGGCGCACGTACACAGGCAGGCAGGTTACCCTACGGATTGGCAAGGCAACCCCTGTCACAAGGGGATTGGCACCCGATCATGAGAGGGACACAGACCCGTGTGCCCCATGTGCGCACGCTAGCGACCGTACTTTGCACACATCATACCGTTGCGCATGTGCAAATTTTATATATGCGCTTCCCTCATGCACCGCCTACCCTTGTGCACATGGTACCCTTGTGTATGCGCATATCCAACCCTTGATGCGCACGCCCATCAACTTGCGCACATTCTACCCTTGTGTATGTGTACGTGCTCACCTTGCGCACATCCGCGTTGGGGCTGCTGAACGCGTTGATGAGCAGCGGCATCAGCTGCTCTGCGTACGCCAGGATCTCCGCCGGCTTCATGCGCACCGCCGCCTGCAGCACCCAAAACATCCACGAGGAACACACGGGCAGGCATGAGGGCAGGCATGAGTGCAGGCACAAATGCAGGCGTGAGGGAGGCGTAGGGAGATGGCAGTCAGGCGGTGGGCATGCCAGCAGGGGTGGGTGGTGGCCGCTGCCATCATAAAAATGATTACAGTCGCATGTCATTGGGCATTTGGTAGGTCAACAACGGGCCATCCGGAATGCTACGGCCCTCAGACACCCGCGGCATCATCCTTGCACACTAGGGTAGGTCCTAGCAACCCACGGTAGGCATGCGGCCTCTGGTTTTCCCCCAACCCTTGTGAAGCATGGCAACTAGACCCCTTCTGAGAACACCGACTCCGACTAAAAAACATGGACTAAACTGCTGGCGCGGCGCGTTTTGGGGAAATTGATCGGACTCCGACTAATCTACCCCGACTATTTTCGCGAAAACCGGAAAATAGTCGGGGTAGGTTAGTCGGTGTCCGACTAGCTTAGTCGGGGTGTGCCTCTGGCCATGCTGGCATCCGTACCGGCTTGGAAGTGTGGCACCACCGGCGTTAGAGACCACTTACGCGGCCGGAGCGTGCGGCGCGGCGCTGCTGCTGTCCGTCCCGAGTCGGTGTTCTCAGAAGGGGGAATCCGTGCCCGTTTTTCGGCTCAAGTCCGACTACCGTAGTGGCCAAAATCACTTTGCGAATAATTACTTTGCGACCCCAAAACAAGGTGAAATGTATAGTTTGCGACCCAAAACAAAGGCAAAGTTTTAGGTTTGCGAGCCGATCGACTTGTTTGTGGTCAGTGGCTTCATCTCACCGACTTCATATCCCTTGGCCCCCTTTCGATGTAACCCAACTACCCAACTGAGTAATTTAATTGATCCATTGGGTACAGCACTGATTAAATAGCTAGGCTTGGGGCTGTGCGGCGCGGCGCAGGCGCGGCGCGGTAACATTTGAACTTTGCGACCCAAAATGAAGCCCATTAATAGCAGTTTGCGAGGTTGATTCGCAAACAATTAGACGCAAAGTGATTTTGACCACTACGGTATTGGTCCGACTAAAGTAGTCGGAGTTGGTTAGTCGGAGTCGGTGTTCTCAGAAGGGGTCTACTCTCATCCGGTGGGCCAAGCATCTTCCTCCCCTCATCTTGGGGGGAGAAGGTGCTTCCCCCCATCACCCACCTCATGGAGTATGCCCCACCTCACCCGGTGGGCCTGCACACTTTCATGATCTACAAAGGCCATGCACTCCCTGGGCCCTCTTCACCTCGTGGTACATGCACAATTGATTGATACAATTGATTGATGCAAAAGGATGAAGTGCTCCTCACCTCACCTTATTCAGCATGCACTCCCCCTCTCCCCCACCCACCTTGTTGAGCATGCCCTTACCTTGTTGAGCATGCGCACGGCGGCCTGCAGGTCGGCGTCTGGCCGCGACATCAGCGGCACCAGCACATCCACGCAGCGACTCGGGGGCAGGTGCGTGTACAGCGTCTCCAGACACTCGTCAGCCGCATGCGACACCTGGCGCCGCCGAGGACATTATGCGGGATAAGGGGGGGTAAGTGGGGTAAGTGGGGTAAGTGGGGTAAGGGGGTAAGGGGGTAAGGGGGTAAGGGGGTAAGGGGGTAAGGGGGGTAAGGGGGTTAAGGGGGTAAGGGGGTAAGGGGGTAAGGGGGTAAGGGGGTAAGGGGGTAAGGGGGTAAGGGGGTAAGGGGGGTAAGGGGGTAAGGGGTAAGGGGGGTAAGGGGGTAAGGGGGTAAGGGGGGTAAGGGGGTAAGGGGGTAAGGGGTAAGGGGGTAAGGGGGTAAGGGGGTAAGGGGGTAAGGGGTAAGGGGGTAAGGGGGTAAGGGGGTAAAGGGGGGTACGGGGGTAAGGGGGTAAGGGGGTAAGGGGGTAAAGGGGGTAAAGGGGGTAAAGGGGTAAAGGGGGTTAAGGGGGTAAGGGGGTAAGGGGGTAAGGGGGTAAGGGGGGTAAGGGGGGTAAGGGGGTAAGGGGGGTAAGGGGGTAAGGGGGGTAAGGGGGTAAGGGGGTAAGGGGGTAAGGTAAGGGGTAAGGGGGTAAGGGGGTAAGGGGGGTAAGGGGGTAAGGGGGTAAGGGGGTAAGGGGGTAAGGGGGTAAGGGGGTAAGGGGGTAAGGGGGTAAGGGGGTAAGGGGGTAAGGGGGTAAGGGGTAAGGGGGGTAAGGGGGGTAAGGGGGGTAAAGGGGGTACGGGGGTCAGGGGGTAAAGGGGGTACGGGGGTAAGGGGGTAAAGGGGGTAAGGGGGGTAAGGGGGTAAGGGGGTAAGGGGGTCAGGGGGGTCAGGGGGGTAAGGGGGGTAAGGGGGGTAAGGGGGGTCAGGGGGGTCAGGGGGTCAGGGGGGTCATGGGGGTCAGGGGGGTAAGCTGAGGCGGGGATCCCGGCCCACATTAACATCTCGAGGGGGTTGGCGGGGTTCATTGGTTTGGTATAGGTTCCTTGGTTCAGACTTTGCCCGCGGTCATCCATGCCGCAGCACCCGTACATGCAGCAAGCACCGCGTGTTCAGAGGCAACACATGGGGCGCTGTGTTCATCCGTGCGGCCCTACCATCTGCCACGGCTGGACCGCTTCTAGCTGCATGGCCCATAGCTGTTACAGAAGACCTTTCAAAACCACAGACTCCTGTAAGGACCGTGAACTGCCATGCCACCAGATCGACTGCTATGTGTGGCAAAAGCGTTGAGGGGTCTGAGGGTGAGCAGATGCCAGCCGCTGTGTGTCTGCTTCCTTGCGAGCACAGCCACCCCAGGAATACATCCTTTAGGGGAGCTACATTACATTATCTTAAATACATCCTTTAGGGGAGCTACGTTACATTACATTATCTTAGCTTTATTTGTTTCTCACACCTGTGAACGTCCACTGCTTATTACACACAGGGGAGAGCATCAACTGGGATTGTACACGAAGAACACTATGGGCACAGCATGGTGGATGTCCCACGCCATCCACCCTACTCCTAACGGTCATGGCCAATAGTAATGCTGCGCTGGGGTGGTGGTCTACCAGACAGAAGAACAGATACGCAACAAGACATGAGGCACACAAAACTACCAGCCCCGCGCCTCACCTCGAGGGCGCTGTCCTTGAGGCACACGAGTAGGCGCGACGTGATGGGCTCCACGCACCCGACAAACTGGTCCATCTGCACACGCACGCAGGCGTGGCAACGACACACGCACACGCACACGCGGCCACGATCACCATCACACGCACCCACGGACGTGTTGGGACATGCATGCACATACACGTGCATGTGCATGTGCGCTTGTATACATTGAGTCTGAGAGCAAACAGGGACAGGTGCCCAGCCAGGGAGCAACGAGCCAGCTCGTTGACAGCTCGATGTGAAGACATGAAACTAGACCCATGCGTCGGGAACACGGGGAGGCCATGCACAAAGCATGGAGGAGGCAAAGAGCGGTGTGTTGTGATGTGGCTGCAGTGCATGACCACATGATGCCGTTCCCCGTCACAGTGTAGTGTACAGAATGCTGTGTCACGGTGGTATCGCATGGGGTACCAGGTCAATAGCACACGTGCAACTGAAGTACGCAAACAAGCATCCTAATCAATGCATCATTCTATTCTATATATTGATTCTGCTCAGTACTCTAATCGGACTAAAATTCTATTCTTTATATATATTTTTCCAGTAGACAAAACTACTGACCACCGGCATATTCTCAGGATGGCTGTACCTGCCATGTCACTTCTCACCGAGCAGGGTAAATAGTGTGTACCGCACATGCATGCCGAAACCAGCCCCACCAGCACACAGGAATGCTACACCTCCCTGGATCTCATCGTCAAGCCGGCCTCACAACCATCCAACACAAGACTAGAAACACGGCACGAAGCAGGGACGGCGCACCTTAAGGATTGCAGCCCAATGTTTTACCATGTGATGCATCACCGCCGACGTTGCTACCACGTTGTACCGTGCAACGAGTTTTGGCCCAGATCGCATGGCCAGCCGTGGACGTGCATCTGCTACCGACAAACCCCACCCGGCCACGTGGTGCTCACCTGGCACGTCTCCATCTCCTTGACGGTGACAAGCGCCAGCTCGCGCACCTCCGCGTGGGGGCTGGCAAACGCGTCGGTGACCATTGACAGAATCTCCGCAAAGTACTGCAGAGGGAACGGTAGGGGGTGGGGGGTGGGGAAGAGGTTGTGTGTGTGTGTGGGGGGGGGGGGGAGGGTGCAATTGCAGTAAGCAAACAGTGGCACGATGATACAGAGCATGGGGGACCATAATGTGAGTGGCGGGGGGCAGTGCAGGCAGACAAACGGCGTGTGCGTCAACTGCCTATGGGTTGACATCTGCAAGCAGGCGCGGTTGCATCGATGTACCACCACAATTCGTACACATCGAGCCAATGGCACATGCATACACGGCTAAGCTCAGCGCGTATAAGCACCAAGAAGGTGATAAAAAGGTGAAAAAATTTAACTATGAAATATCAAAATGGCTATCCCATGCCGGCTCAGCCTGACGCCCTCGTGATGCTTGCCTTCCAGCGGTTTACATTCTTCTTCCTACTCCAGGAGGCACCAACGAATCCGCCACCAACATCGGAGACCCCGACTAGTGTCCAGCTGACAAGACACCCACTCCCTTTGTCCAAGGGAGCCTTTCTTCCTCAGAAAAACTCTACAAAACAGCTCTGATTGTGCCGAAATACCCCCCCCACACATGTCATGTGAGCACATCCACAAGGCGCGCTACGCCTGCCACCCACGTTCACCCAGAGTGCCTTGTTGTCAAGCCGCGACAGGTGCACAATCTCCTTGAGCGCGTCCAGCTGCGCGCCCACGCTACCGCCGGCGCCCGCACCCCCCAGCTGGCCCCGCAGCCGATCCACCAGCGACTCGAGCGACTCGTCCCCGTCGCCAGCATAACCACCGGGGACTGACCCAGTGGACCCTATCGACCGCCGCGACACCGCCGCCTTGATGGTGGCGGACGCTAGCACGCCGGACGTGGCGTCCCGCTCGCGGGTGGCGGACGAGGCCGGTGCCACCCGTTGTGCTGGCGCCGCCGCGGCAGCTGGCGATGGCACAGCTGCGGGAACGCTTCCCGTCACGCGCACCACCTGGTGGCCGGGAACTGCCGATGCTGGCTGCTTGCCACCAGAGTCCGCCGCCGCAGGCCCGTTGACCGACGTGGGCAGGAACACGGTGGCAGTGGCCGGTGCAGTGCCCGTGGTGCTTGGCCTGGAGCTAGTCACCGTTTGCTGGGGGGACGGCTGCGTGGCGGTGGCAGGAGTCATCTTCTTCGCTGGCTGCGGGGTGGCTGTTGATGCAGATGACAGCACCGTCGAGGGCGCGCTGCTGGCGTGTGCGAGCGGCGCCCGCAGCTGCGACACCGGCTGTGGCTGCTGCGGCTGCGCTTGTTTTTGTGGCGGCGTCGGCTGCGCTTGTGCCGTGCTTGGCTGCTGCCCGGGCCGGGTCACCTGCGTCTTGATGGGCGGGGGGGTGGTCGGGTCCTTGAACTTGTCCAGCGCAGCCGCCCCCGCCATGGCATGGACACCACCATCCGCGACGCGGTCGGCGATGCTGGCGGCGTTGGCCGCCGCCACCACGTCGGGAGAGGACCACGTGGATGGCTGCACGGGGGGAGCAACTGTGACTCCGTCTGCGCCACCGCCACCTGTCGCCAGTGCACTGCGCTGTGTCGGGCTGAGCATGCCTTCCATGGATGCAAGCACGGCCGCGGTGGCGGCTGCTGCCGCCGATGACAAACTGGCGGCGGTTGATGCGCTCACGGGCGTGGCGAGCGGGTTGCGCTTGCCGCTGGGTGCGGATGACAGCAGCACGGCCGCACTGCTGGGGGAGGTGTCCCGCCGCAGGGGGCGTGAGTCCCTTGGGGACCTCATGCGGCCCTCGCGATGGCTGTGGGTGGACCCGCCGCTCTCGTCCAGACCGGAGGGGGTCGAGAAGACCGAGGCGGTGTGCGGGTGCGGCGAGTGCGAGGGGGAGGTGAAGCGGCCCTTGTTGCTCCCCGTGCGAAGCATGTGCGGTGTGGTGGTGGCCACGTCCATCGAGAGGGAGGCAACAGGGCCCTTGGGCCACGCGGGACGCGCAGGTTCCTCCTCGGGGGGGGCGCGCGTGCCCCCAAAGCGGCGCGTCTGGCTGGCGGCGAGCGCGTCAAAGTTCACGATGGACGCCGACAGCTGCTTGATGGCCGCCGTCTGCGGAGGGGGGAAGGGCGATGATGGGGGATCCGGGCAAGATGCAGGGCAGGAGCCGTGAGGATGGCACGCGTAGAAGAGGAGGGCGGGGGGGATACCGTGCCACACACAGGATGGGGTGAAACCAAGCAGTTCCTTTCCCTGGCGCTTCAACGGCAGGCGAGTGCTTTTCAGCAGCGGGGAAACGGGTTGGCATGTGAGTCATTGTTGGCAGGTGAGTGGTTGTTGGCAGGCAAGAGGTTGTTGGCAGGGGAGTGGGTTTTGTCAGGTTAGTGGGTGTTGTCAGGTGAGTGGGTGTTGTCAGGTGAGTGGGCGTCGGCAGGGGAGTGGTTGCTGGCAGGCGCGCGTGGTTGCTGGCAAGCGCGTGGTTGTTGGCAGGCAAGTCATCATTGGCAGACGCGTGGTTGGGCGGCCACCAGGTTGCACAAGGCTGCCCCCCGGCACGCACAACAGAAGCAATCCTGCGGAGGGCATTCGAAGCGACATTAGGCACATGCAAGCAAACATGCACACACACATGCACACATAGATATACTCCGTAGAGTATATATACTATGTAGATGAACTATCTAGAGTATACATACTATGTAGAGATGAACTATCTAGAGTATACATACTATGTAGATGAACTATCTAGAGTATACATACTATGTAGAGATGAACTATCTAGAGTATATATACTATGTAGAGATGAACTATCTAGAGTATACATACTATGTAGAGATGAACTATCTAGAGTATATATACTATGTAGAGATGAACTATCTAGAGTATATAGACTGTGTAGAGATGAACTATCTAGAGTATATATACTATGTAGAGATGAACTATCTAGAGTAAATATACCAAGTAGAGATGAACTATCTAGAGTATATGTACCATGTAGAGATGAACTATCTAGAGTATATATACCATGTAGAGATGAACTATCTAGAGTATATATACTATGTAGAGATGAACTATCTAGAGTATACATACTATGTAGATGAACTATCTAGAGTATATATACCATGTAGAGATGAACTATCTAGAGTATATGTACCATGTAGAGATGAACTATCTAGAGTATATATACTATGCAGAGATGAACTATCTAGAGTATATGTACCATGTAGAGATGAACTATCTAGAGTATATATACCATGTAGAGATGAACTATCTAGAGTATACATACTATGTAGATGAACTATCTAGAGTATACATACTATGTAGAGATGAACTATCTAGAGTATATATACCATGTAGAGATGAACTATCTAGAGTATATATACCATGTAGAGATGAACTATCTAGAGTATATATACTATGCAGAGATGAACTATCTAGAGTATACATACTATGTAGATGAACTATCTAGAGTGTACATACTATGTAGAGATGAACTATCTAGAGTATATATACTATGTAGAGATGAACTATCTAGAGTAGGCGGATGGTTTGTGCTGGCGTGCCCAGCCCACCTGTTCCCGGAAGGCCAGTGCACTGACAGCGTTGTGCACCGTTCCCGCATCGATCCGGTCGTAGATGAGGGCCACGTTGGCGATGGCCGCCTAAGGGGGTGGGGGGTGGGGGGTGAGGGGAAGAGTGGGGGAGGCACATGAACATGCACGCGGAAATGCGCGAGGATGCGCGGGGATTGCGGGAACACACGCGGATGCCGGGGGGGCCATGTGGGCAGGGGTCCCATGAATCGCAAGAGAAAGCGAGGA
Organism: Mesostigma viride; assembly: GCA_009746045.1. Classification (NCBI taxonomy): domain Eukaryota; kingdom Viridiplantae; phylum Streptophyta; class Mesostigmatophyceae; order Mesostigmatales; family Mesostigmataceae; genus Mesostigma; species Mesostigma viride. Next base: position 1,148,827 of record RPFO01000123.1, read on the forward strand.
ACGTGCATGCAAAACAAGGTCGCGTGGGTCAGTGCTCACACAGCCATCCCGTGAAGATGTCCCACATCTGATGTGTCCCCTGACCACCACCTTTGATGTGTCCGTGGAGGACATGACCGCCAACAGCAAGAGCGTGCGTCAGATCACTCACATGCAACTAGCGGTATCCACAGGGGAGTAAAACCGCTACATACAGTATGGAGCCGCCACTTACAGTAACGCTCGCCCAACGGATGGTGACATGAGACATTGCATTAGCTAAGTCCTAATGTTGCCATGTGCATGCCACATCAACACAGGGTAGGCATTAGGGTCCTGATGATGTCACGACATGATGGCGGCCCGGCGTGCGCGCGACATGTATGGCTGTGGGAGGAGCGTGTCTGTTGTGGTAAACCCTGATGCCACGTGGCCTTGTGGGAGCCACTATCAGGGTAGCGTGCCAGCCTGCCTGGAACCTGATGAAACCAACGACCAACGTGTCTCGTACGATGGCTGCCCAGCACTCTACCAAAGGTTGGTTGTCTCCTTGATAGGAGAGCAGACAGAAACGCGAGGGGCATCCGTGCACGCAGGAAACCTCGCGATGGCTGCCCAGCACTCTACCACAGGAGAGCAGACAGACACACGAGGGGCATCCGTGCACGCAGGAAACCTCACGATGGCTGCCCAGCACTCTACCACAGGAGAGCAGACAGACACACGAGGGGCATCCGTGCACGCAGGAAACCTCACGATGGCTGCCCAGCACTCCACCATAGGAGAGCAGACAGAAACACGAGGGGCATCTGTGCACCAAGGAAACCTCGAAGGTAGGCAGGGAGCGTGTGCCCTTGCGAAGTTGCCATGAGAAAGTAAGCCCCCCCCCCCCTCCCCCCGTTAAATGTTCCATCCGGCCTCTCAACACAGTAACTACAAACATTGACTAATAGATGTAGGCATCCATGAGTGGAAGACCTATGGACAGCGGTAAGGAGCCATGGGGCGGTGCCATCAATACATTTCTGTCGTGTCCGCCATGGTTGCAGATGCTGGCATCAATACACTCCTGTCGTGTCAGGCATGGTTGTAAATGCTGGCATCAATACACTCCTGTCGTGTCCACTATGGTTGCAGATGCTGGCATCAATACATTCCTGTCGTGTCCGCCATGGTTGCAAATGCTGGCATCAATACATTCTTGACATGGGGCGACATCTTCTCATCACGGGGCCACCATATTGTGGGGCGATGACGTCACGCCATGGGGCGTACCTTGCGCAGCTCGAGGTTCTTGTCGTGGATGAAGGGCAGGATCTTGGACACCCAGTGACGCAGCAGCGCGGTGCCTTGGAGGCATGCGCCAGCCACCGCGCTGTCCTCCTCGTTGCGCAGCATCAGGCAGTGGAGCGCAAACTCCAGGATGCCCGTGCGCGCCTGCGGCAACGACAGGCAGCCCATGTGGGGTGGACATGCAGCCGTGTGGGGTGGACACGTGGGCCGAATGAGCCGTGGGGGGCGCAGGAAGAGGGGTTGCAAACGTGTAGTGGCGTGGGGCAGCCGCAAGCGGGATGCAGACAGCAGGCGCAAGCGAGGATGCACATACGTCAGCTCCGTAGCCAACCATGGTGAAGGAGACTCGGGAGATGCATCTAGGGAACTCGCTCAAATGCCTGCCATTTACGCAGTAGGCAGGAAATGCCAAGGGAAACGGCATTGCCAGCTCTGCCACCATATACCAGGCAGCTTAATAGGATTACACACAGGACCCTAACACCCTACGCATAGCGGGGTTTCTTGCTCCTCCCCACTCCCCACCCACCTTGGCCACCTTGTGCACGTCCAGGGATCGCAGCAACCCCGCGGTGATGGCCTCGGGGCCAAAGAGACCGCTGATCTCCTGCTCAGGTGGCAGGGGGCGGAAAACAGGGGCGCACAAGCAGGGGGCAGAAGCAGGGGGCAGAAGCAGGGGGCAGAAGCAGGGGACAGCACATGGGGTAGTGGCCACATTGGGGGGGAGAGGGGGGGGAGCACAGGCAAGGAGCGTGGTATGCATGAAAACAACCAGATGGGTTATGGGCGGCCGGAGGATGCTGGCAAGAGGAGAGTGTGTTGTCGGAGTCCGGCCGATTGCGGTGCTCTGGGATGATGCAAGCAGGATGCAGAGGATTCCTGCGGAGCTAGCAGGGCAGGGCAGTCAAAGCATGTCGATGTCCTGCTGCCACCGCCCCTTCTGTACACCCCTTGTCTACCAACGCCTGCACGGTATCTTTGCCACCACCGCTCGTGTCGGAAAAAACTATGCCAACGCATGCATCAACCCTCCCATGCCACAGCTTGCGCCATCCCTCTGCCAACGCTTGCGAACTCTCTCCTCTGCCCCCGCTTGCCCTGTACCTCTTATACCACTTGTCTTGCCCGAGCCTTTGCCCTGTACCTCTTATACCACTTGTCTTGCCCGAGCCTTTGCCACACCGCGCGCAACGACGCACCATGAGCACGTTGGACGCCTTCTTGCGAATGGTCTCCTTGGCATCCACCAGGTTGGCAAACAGGATCGGGAAGAGGCGCTCCAGGGTGTTCTGGGAGAGGGATGTCGTAGCCGGGGGGAGGGGGGTGGAGCACAATCACGGGGTGTGACGGGCATCAGAGGATGGGCGCAACGGGCTACCGGGTCGATGTCTCTGGCGAACCTGTGATGCAGCCGTTCCAGGTAATGAAATCGTGGGTCATGCAGTAAACGAACAGCGATGCTAACTTCATAAAGGAAAAAACAGACGGTACCATGCCTTGGCTCAGACATGGGCACGGCTTCTTCCATAGCAACACTAAACCAGCATGCCTGCTCCAGCCAAGCAGCTTCTCATTGTGTGCCCTGCCTAGCTATTACGCAGAAAGACATCCACAGAGTGCCAGGTGTGCTGTGTTGGCGGGCAGTCCCGTGACCACCTGCCATCCAGGCTGCCAGCTGGTTGGCCACTAGAAGTCTAGAACATGCCGCACACACCCCAACTGGCACACGGTCGCATTCTGCCTGCCTGCAGAACACAGCTCGTAATCAGCCCGAAATTGTGGCATAGGACAACGCCAATGCAGTCCAGGCATCATTATTGCTCTGCAGCCTCTGTCTTCCATCATCTGCGCAAAGCACAGCCCACTTTCATCACCCCCTTTGACGGCAATGCCGTACCCTGCTGTGTCACCCCCTTTCCAAGGCCATGCCACACCCGCTGTACCACACGCAGGCCTCTGATGGTCATGCTATTCTACTCGTCCCCTACCTCCATCTGTGCCACGCACACCGGGAAGAGTTCCCCCAAAGCGGTCAGGGCAGCCTGGACCACGCGGTGGTGTGGCGCCTCACCCAGATTGTCCATGTACATGACCACCACCTGGAAACAGGGAGGATTGCCAGGGGGATCACATCGGGCACCAACACGGTATAATGGTGGCAAAGGCACGTGGTGTCACAGCGGGCAGCATGATGAGTGCGTGGGAGGTGCTCCGGGCAGCCAGAAGCTAACAGCAAATCTTGAGCAAGTGCTGAACGAAACATGTACAGGCAATCTTGAGTGACAGGCAATCGTGACAGGCAATCGGCCACACTGTGCCTCCCAGGCGGGTGCGACACATGTTGACGTATATGACGCCAGCGGGCAGCATAGGACGCCGCGCGGCAGATGATGGGCAATGCCGCCTTAGGAGTTTATGCAAAAACACTGCTACCACACTAGCTGCTGGTCTGGTGCACTACACAACACTCCATGCAAGGTACTCATGGGCGCGATTGCGAGATCATGTTGGCTGGACAACCGACGCAGGCATGTGTGCTGCAGGAAGTAGCTCACTGCTGACCCGCCCCGCGCCATGCCCATCCCTCACCCTGCCTATGCTATGCCCATCCCACACCATGTCCATACCGTGCCCATCCTTCACGTAGTCTATGCTGTGCCCATCGCTGACCTTGTCAATGCTGTGCCGGATGTCCTGCTGCCCCTTTGGCTGCCGCAGCAGCAGCCGCATGCTCTCAAACGCCTTGACGCGCGCCTGCCAGTTGGTCACCGGCAGCGAGCTCACTGCCAGGATGGACGACAGCGGCATGTCCTCTGATAGCAGGAAGGGGGGGGGAGGGTTCCAGGGACATGCAGGGGGGGGGGGGACTGCAATTCATGAGTGAGGCTATTGGATGGATCAAGAATGCCATGACTGAGACGAAGATAGAAGAGTGTGGACAAAACGGGTGGACCGCAACAGAGACGGCGGCACACGCACGGATCGCATGCAAGCAACACGTAGAAAGCAAGGACTGGCACGCTTCGTTTTGAATGGTGCTCTATTCACTATTCACACGCAAGACTGGTCTCCCCCAAACACGCACCGTACATGCACAGCACCAGTTCACCGGCACTATGTCACATTGCACATGGACCATCATGCGCCATGGCCTCCCCACAAGGACATGTCCCCATCCCACCAATAAGCACCAACGACAGCCCATCCCACATGCGCGCCACCCACCCTCCCCTGCAAGCTGGTCCTCGGCGGCGCCCCCAAATTCAGACGTGGTGAAACTGCTCTGCCGCGAGGGCACCCGCGCACGCGCTGTGGATGCGCGCCGCACGGTGGCGGACCCGACCGGCTGCGAGGACGAGGTCGACACGTTGCCATCCGTGCCCGCGTTGGCCGAAGTGTCGTCCCGTGGGACCCGCTTGGCCCCTCCCACGCTCGGGGGACCGGTGTCGGGGTTGACGCTCGAGGAGCGGCGTGCCACACGGCTCGCCTTGGCCCCCGCCACCGTATTGCTGGCACCCCACGCCGTGCCCGTGCCCCTGTCCACCTCGGCCCCTGCCTCCTCCTCCCCCCGCGCGTACGGGAGGTCCACCCGCTGCGCGCCGCCGCTCACTGTGGCCTTGCGCAGCGTGGGACCAGACGTCCCTGCCGGCTGGCCCAGGGTGGGGGGTGCCTCACGCATTGCCGCCGCCGCCATCTCTCGAGCCGCGGCGGCGGCTTCTTGCATCTCGGTGGAGAACCCGCCAAAGGAAGAGCGCTTGGGCACGCGCCCGCCGGCCTTGGTGGGCGTGGTGCTCTCCCCCTTGGCCGCGGTGGACGGCCGGTCGCGTGCGATCGTGGGAGTGCGGCTTTGGGCGGGTGGGGTCATGGGTTCCGCGCCGTCGGGCGCCACATAGCCGTCCTCGTAGATCATCTAAAGGGGGCGGAGGGGGAGGAGGGAATAGAGAGGAGGGAATAGTGCGATATCGTGACCAAAAGGGAGCCGGGCGTGGCACGTGGCATACGTTAGCAGCCACTGTCATCGGCATGTGCTACTGGCGGCAAATAGGTGGTGCACTCCCGCTGTCAGTGGTCCGTGCAGACCGTGACCGTGCGCTTCAAAGGCATAAAGTGCGCGTCTACCACACCCATGCATCCAGCACGCACACAGCTAACACAACTATTCACTCTAAATTTTTTATATATTTTAAAAAAGAAGACCTGACGAAGGTAGCAATTTGTGAGATGATCACACCATTCCCTGTGCAAGACAACGTCTGATAGTTGAAAACACGTGAAAAACCTGTGCAACCTGCACGCCCATGTCAAGACTACATCCACCCTCTGCCACAACGCAGGAAGCCGGCAACATCCGCACTCAGCCCATGCCCCTGCATGCACAGACAGTGCACGCACACAGGTGCAGCTGGGAAAAGCGACTCCAGATTGGGTTTCTCTACAACACCAAGACTACTCCCAGACCTGATGACTCCTTTCCTCCTTTTAAATCCTACCCTCCTTTCCTAACCTTGCCACCAAGCAACCAACCACTCCTGCCTCATTCAGCACAGCCGAGCCACCAATCCCTCCTATTCACTCCTATCTCACCCTATCAGCGGTCCGGTGGGCCCACCTTTTGCGTCTGTGCATCAAACTTGTGGATTAGCCGCCGGCCACGCTCGGGCCAGACGCCAGCAAACACCATGTACATGCGCCGGCCGGTCGCGCGCGTCTGCCAGAGGTTAACACAAACGATCACATTTGCAAGGAATAGAGGCAAAAGCGTGCCAAGGTTAGCCGTGACGCAGGCTCCCAGAGGACACGACGCGTTTATGGAAACAGTCATGTGTTTATGCAGGCAAAGCATCTTCCGCGTGCACAGGGGCATGATGACAGGCTGCCATAGGCCAACTGCCATCCCAGCAGGCCTCCCTGCTTTCAGACATGGCCTCGCCCCCCCATCGCTGCCACCCGCCGCCACCATAGCGAGCAGGTGTAGCAGGACACCTTGGAGGCACGCAATGCTGACTCGGCACATTGCCAGCAGGTTACTGGCACCCGATCATTTCTGCCAGCCACATGTCCGCGGCTTGATTGAAACAACAACCATCTCTCAATTGCAAGCGGCCAGCACGTCTGGCAAATCCCATGTGGCCAACGATGCCATTCCTGGCGGCCTTCACGCACTGTTTCCATGCATCGTCTTCACGCACCGTCTTCATTCATTGTCTTCCTAAACAAAAGGCATGTCTTCCGATCCTGCAGACTTGCCCTACCTGATCAGCCCCTGCAGCGCGGCGACCCACCTCTACGGCGGCGTCCCCCACAGCGGCCTTGATGACCTGCTCAAACGTGTCCACGTTCTTCTGGACGTCCGCGTCGCAGCCCCAGACCTCCAGCATGCGCAGGCAGTACTCCGCGCTCCTGCACGCACACCGCGCACAAGACGACACACCAGGCAAGTGAGCACCGCGCACAGGCCGGCACAGCAGGCAATCCCCCCAGCTACTGATCCATGCATGTGGCCACGGGAGGCTCACGTGAGAGCTAGCCATTGTCCAAAACGCACGCACCAACGCAGCCATGGCCCATGCCTAGGAATCCGGCCATCTACCATGCGCGCCCCTGGCCTGGGACTAAAGAATGATGCCCCAGTAGGAGAAGGGGTCACCCTCGCTTGCCTAGGCCGCGCCACTCACTTGGCGCGGATTATGTTGGCTCGGCTGGTCATCGCGAGGTCGGCCACCTTGGCCACGAGCCGGATACCGCGGCAGTTGTCAATGATCTGGCGGTGGAAGAGCAGGGGGGGGAGGGGAAGAGGATGGATCATGGGTGCCGCAAGTGGCCAGGGCAAGGGGAAGCAAGCAGCAACGTGCGACAGCAGTGAGCTCCGTTGGTCCTCTTGCAGAAGACGAGCCAACGGTATGCGAACAGAACATTCGCAGCGGAGACGCGCTGCGTGCAAGACACGGGCAAGTTGGTAGTAAGGCGTGCAAACCCACAATGCAAGGCAAAGTATGCGTAACTAACCCACCCGGCGGGCATCCACAGCATGACACGGTGAGACCTTGAATGCCAAGAGGGCAGCCAGCCCCATTCAAAGGCCATTCCCACGCTGCGTGGGCCATGACCAGACTACCCGTGCGTCCGAGCGCTGCACATGACAAGATCGGTAGCCTACTGTACTTCCATCCGGTAACGTGCGCATCGCAAGCGAGCCAGCCAATGCCACCATGGGCCCCTCGTACCGTCTTCACGCAGTGGTCCGCGCTGTCAGCCATGATCTGCACCGTGATGGCGGTCAGCTTGATCAGCATCTGCGAGGATGGGTCCGACGAGATGGGTGGCAGCGGAGCCAGCGAGCAGAGGGGTTGAGGGGGAGCCACGTGGATGGACTGATGGGATGAATGACTTGCAAACAAAAAAGAGGCATTAGCATGCCCACCCCAACATGGATCATGCGGCATTGCTGAGCCAAAAAAGTTGTTCCAGCTATTCTCAAGAAGGGGTCCCAAAGTGCGAGCCGCTAACAGCACCGCATCGGTGCCTTGGGTACTGCCGCACAGACCCCACCACATGGCCACCAGTTCATGGAAACCAACACAGGGACCACGATGGCTAAACTTCCCGGGCCATGGTACACATCTTCGGCTGTGAATCATTCTAGCCATGGATGCATCCTGCCATCCCTCATCCTGCCAGCCCTCAACCAACTAAACCGCTAACAGTCCCCTGGCTCACCGACACAAGGTAGTCGGCAAAGCTCACCGGCACAAAGCAATAGGCAAATCTTGCCAGCACGCGCTAGTCGAGAATCTCGGCTATCGACAACACTCACCGGCACAAAGTAGTCGGCAAAGCTGGAGAAGTCGTTGCCCAGCGCCTTGGCAAATGTGTTCAGCAGGTGGCATGCCTGCACGCATCCGCCACCACGCAACACCCACCATCATTATCATGCAAGCATCCATGGGTGGCGGTATGGCCCCAGGAGGAGACGCCAGCCCGCTCTTAGGCAGCAATGCAGGATAACAAAGGTCTACACACAACACAGCATGAACATGTGGTCGCAGCTTGGGCAGCTGTCTACTGGGGATTCTCGCCACACCGCCCCTAGAGTCGCCTCATCCCTAAATGGCTGAACATCCTTGGGGTATGCCAACAGGATTATATGATGGCAAACTCCCAGCATCGACCTATTAACCAAAAGACTGATTGCCCTCTCCTTGACAGAAAGGGGCGCTGTACTAATCTTAACCCCCTTTCTGCTAACCCCATCCTAACTGCTTTGGAAGGCGGGGTGCACTCCACAGACAATACGAACTGACGAGCGACACGTCAGTCCCATGTACTGTGCTGCCTGCCACACGTAGAATGTCGGTACCTGAACCATGGCGGGCCTCGTTCCTTCTAGTAGTACCGCCGCATCTAGCCTTCCCCCTTCTCAGTACAATAGGACGGCTGGTGGGATCATGAGTGCCTGGTTCTCGGCACAAGCCACACAGCTCGACCCGCAGCGGGCACGCTTACCCACCTGCTTGAGGATGGCGGAGCGTCGGTCCACCACTTGCACGCCCAGCGCGTCCTTCAGCTTGCTCAGCAGCGACAGAAAGGAAGGGTACTCGGCAGCACCTGCAGGCGGGAGATGGGCAGTGATGCGTGGCGGTGCACAGGAGAGGGTAGGGCCCGTCGGTATTAGCAGGGCCCAGTGGAGCCATAGATCAAGAAGACCACCAGCGCATAAATTACTATAAGAAACCCTAAGGGCCCTGGCAGCAGTGGCCAGCCGTGAATGCACCACTTCGTGCCCACCATGGCTGCACACACCGTTGACTGATCGGCCAGCAGGGCAGTGTGATCCATCGTTGGCATAAAACAAAAAACTGGTGGCAACCCTCAGATGGATGAAAGCGTGGGCATCACCCACCTATGCATGGCCTGGCACCTATGCATGCTGCCATTGCCCCAAACCCAACCATTCCCTAGACTTGTGATTTATTACCAAACTTGCATCACCAGATCCACTATTTCCCCAAACACCCATAATATTATTTCTCATATAGTAGCAAGTGGCTACTATAGGACGTGATAATATTACATTACAGTATTTCTATGTCTGACCCCTCCACACACCCAAGATGAAACACCCAACCAAACTACCCAGCACCCCACACCCTGCCTCATCCCAAATATTCTGCCACCTGCATGCGCAGCCACACAATGGCCCGCACAGCTGGCAAGTTTATCCTACCCCCCCTTGCTGCTACCCACCCATGTCTCCCCCCCCCGGTATACACCCACCCCCGTGCATAAGCCCCTCCATGCGCTGCAGCGCGGCGATGCGCACGGTCCACTCCATCTTCGGGTTCATGTCGCCGATGATCTTGTCCACTTCGCGCGAGAGGTCCTTCTCCGAGTACACGCGCACGGGGGGGGCGTTATCGCACTCTGGGGTGGTCGTGGCGACGGTGGGTGGGTGGGTGGGTGGGTGGGTGGGGGGGGGGGGGGGGGGGGGGGGGGGGGGGGGGGGAGAGGCAGTGTGGGGGTGAAAGGGGGGTGGGGGGGGGGAGGGTTGCCGGCATGTGCAGTACAAGTCGCAATTCCACACCGGTGAGGAGCCATGGCGGGAATAAGACACGGCAAAAACACGGGAATGAGTCCTGGAGGCTTGCTAGCAGAATCCCTCGAACAGCGGGGGTGTTGGTAGTACGGCAGTCATCTTCCAGGACCACCCTGGATGAGTATACTACACACTCAAATGCCCTAAATAGAGCAGTGATGCAAACCAATACCACCAGATAGCACCAAGAAAGGCATGGCATTCGGTGGAAGCTGGTGACAAGCATCCCATCCAGCAGACACCCACACGAAGTTATGGCAGCCAGGAACAGGGCAACAGGAATAATAGGCAACAAGGGGCCTAGGCGGGCACACACTTGCGGCAGAGTACCCTGCGTGCACACAAGCACTGCGTACACGAAAGCAGGCCAAACCAGCACTCCGCCTTTCCTTCCCTGCTCCCCTGCCTTTTCCTTCTGCATTTGTCCTCTTGTAATGTCGTTCCTCTGGGTCCCTTGTACGACAAGATGGCAATGTCTGGGGAGACATTTAACTTGGTGGAAACAGCTGATGCCAACTCACAATGAACCACACAACGGCTGCTGGAACATCCACACAACCAAATGTGTGCTAGCGACCGCGTGCTGATGACATCATGTCCTAGCGATGTCCACCGACCTGTGAAGATCTGCCTGTCTAGCCGTGCATGCCCACCTGTGAAGATCTCCCTGTCTGGGTTCTTGCCCCCAGAGACAGACATGCGCCCGGACATGACGCTGGAGGAGCGGGGGCGAGGACCTGGGAGCGCACCATTATAACAACGGCACAGACAGCAGGACAGCGGCAGAGGGAGCACAGGGGGGGGTCATCACCTCATGCATCAGGCCACGGGCTGTCCGGCCAGAATATTCCAAGGCAGGCTTGCCTGTATAGACTCAGGTGAAGAAAGGAGGCTACTTGTGTGTCACTAGTCTGCACGGCTAGCGAACAAGGGACGGATTAAATAACAAGAACGTGTCCGAGAAGCGGATTCGTAGCTGGGAACCTGCCGTGCGAGTAGACCTGCGATTCCCTGCCCTATTCGGGTAAGAAGCAAGGCCTTGGGGTTCCTTGGGCTTACTTCCACACCAACATCTGATGCCACGGCAACCCTGCCTTTTGCCCTGGTCAAACCGCACAGCTGTTGATGCCGGCCAGAGGCCTGCCACCTGTAGCGGCCCCCGGGCCACCCACCTCCATTAGCCCCCGGCGAGGGAACCAGCGCCAGCTGAAGACTCGAGCTCTCATAGCCCTCCACGTCGAGTGGGGCCTCCTCAAGCGTGATGGCGTCAAACCGCGTGCTGATCTCCTTCATTTGCGCCGGACGGATTGGGTACTTGGCCAGGTGGTCCCGAAACGGCATCTGGCCGCGCCGGTACATCGCCTGTGACCGCGGTGAACCAGAAGCCATGCACGAAACAAGCACTAGTACGCATACGCTCAGGGCAACGGCCCTGTGGATGTTGTTTGCCAGGCCAACAGCTCATGAGGTGTCTGTGTGCCAGCGCTGTATGCCAGCATTACGTGGCAAGCTGCTCGCATAAAATGGCGGGTTGCCAGCTGTCTGGGGGGGGGCTGTGGGGACATCCTGCGGTGAGCACACGCACACTCGAGATGCAGATGCTCTAGAGCGGCGGCAGGTGGAACGCACACAGGGGAAGACAAGCTCAACTATACCAAGGCTCTGTGACCACGCATGCTCAGGTATGTCAGCTGCCCAAGCCAGGCCAGCTGGCGAGCCCAGCGGGCAAGCGCGGCTGCCACCGTCTGCTAGACACACTTGTGAGACAAGTAGAATGGCAGCGCGATGAGCACTAATATAACATGAGAAATGGCGGCTACGTGTTCATTGCTACACGGCTTCTACACTGGCGGCTGCAAAGCACACACCTCCAGGCACAACATGGCCGCCTCCCGCACGTTGCTGTTGGAGTCTTCCAGGATCTTGATGACCTGCCGTGGAAGTAGGCCAGGGCAGGCACACCCACAGCAAACAGGAGGAGTGTCAGCACAGGTTTGGTAGCTTGTGTACCAAAGCTAGCTTCGTAACACCCCCGACCCATACCCTAACCCCAACCCTCAGCCCGCCCCACTCACGCTTGGCAGGATGAGCTTCTGGTAGGGCAGCGCCTGCGTGCGCGCGAGGCCGATAGCTTCAGCGGTCATGCGCGCGTACTCATCGCGCACGTGCCAGTTCTTGTGCTCCCACCCGTACCCTCCAGCCTTCTCCAGCACAGGGGCCACGCCCAGCACCTGGACAAAAAGGGGGCCATGGCGTGAATAGCCATGGCGCAAGCATGGTGCAGGCATGGCGCAGGCATCATGCAGGCATGGCGCAGGCATGGTGCAGGCATGGCGCAGACATGGTGCAGGCATGGCGCAGACATGGTGCAGGCATGGCGCAGACATGGTGCAGGCATGGCGCAGGCATGGTGCAGGCATGGCGCAGACATGGTGCAGGCATGGCGCAGACATGGTGCAGGCATGGCGCAGGCATGGTGCAGGCATGGCACAGTCATGGCGTGATATTGCGAGCTCCAGTCAGCAACCACCGGTAAGGCATATTCCTGTAACCAATTTAAGTGCATGCATGTCTGGCTATACAAAAAAAAAAAACTTTCAACTGGCTGGGAAGGATGGTAGCGTTGCCTACTACATAGCTGCAGGTGATACAAGCAGGAGAGGAATTCAGCCGCCGCAGCTCAGGCAACTATTTGTGTACTGGCGAAAATAAGACTGGGACCCTGGGAGGAGGACAACACACCCAGGCCTTGAAAAGGCTAGGTTGGAAGGGGCAGGAAGTTGCGGGCTATGAAGCGATCACGCCCTTTGCGAGGAAACAATGCTGACTGTCCCTAAAATGCACTTAGCCCCTGCACAGATGGCTCGAAGAATACACCTGGTGCATGACGTGTGCCACGGCAGCATGCCCCACGGGGGGAACTTCCCAGCATCGTATGTATGTATGTATGTATGTTTGGACTTTGGAACATCCTTTCTCTCTTGCCGCAAACAGGCGCAACCCTCCACGCGTGCAGCAAGAGCAGCTGTACTATCGACTTTTAGCAGCTCATCGCTGCGCCATGAAGCATAGACGCTGCCACCAGCAACGAAGCCAGACGCGAGATTATCGGCAAGCAACGAGCTTCGTGGACAGGTGAGGGCGATACTGGTGGCAGGCACTGGGCAGAATTGGATGGTCTGCATGCCATGTACCTCCGGAGGGGATGTGCTGGCATGAATGATAGAATGACGGTAAGAACGATGGGGTGAAGAAATAAAGTGATGGGATGAAGGAACGAATGGTGGATTGAAGAAATACATGGCGGAATAAAGGGACGTACCTCCATCAGGGAGATGAGGAAGCGCCGTGTGGCCTCGCGTACAGGCTGCTTGCTATCTCCTAGCTTGTCAATGACAGGGGCTATAAGCGACTGGATATAGCGAGATATAGCATCCCCTATCTTCGGCAATGCAGCCGCAAACGCCAGAAGAAACCCTTGCGTAATCCTGCACGAAAAGCGCGAGAGAAAGCAACCAGCTCATTCGAGGGCTGCTGACACACTGTTCGATACGAACCCAACGATCCCCAATCAACGCGTTGCACTTGGTCGCTACATTACTGAGCATACGGAGTCTATAATGCGGGCAAAGAAGACCACAATCCAGGAGCACCAACAAGAAAACAGCCTTGCCGTTGAGTAAAACCAATTGGACATAACACTTCGCCACAAATACGCCACGGCAAGTCGCACCCCGCTTACCTGAAATTGGTTTCTTTTAGAAGCATAAAACTCGCGTCTACAAGGGCTTTCACGTGGTTTGGAGGGAAAGTGATACTCTCTAGTTCTACAAACTGCTGTAGGGCATTCACCCCATTCTGCCGCACCCGTGGCTCTTTGGAATCGAGCTGCTTCAGTATATCATCCATTTCCGCGAGCTTTCTTGCTAGGCTATGTTATCAATGAGACGGTACTCATCTAGTACGTTTGCTCGCAGGTCTGTCACAGACATGTTTTCAAATATGTGGTGTCAACTGAGATCTTATTCTATACCTAGTTTGGCACGTGCTGGGACGGCCGTATGGCAGGGTCTGCACACAATGCAGGCCGCTTCTACCTCCCTTAAAAACTGGTGTTGCCCTGCAATCACGGGAATCGATTTCAACGACAGTTATGGCCCCGTTTTTGCATGGATGATGAAGCTAATACATGTAGCTACCATGTCTTGCCTGGCATTTGTCGGTTCGGGTATCGTCCTGCCCGGTTTACAGTACAACAATCGCTAGCCATTTGGAAAAAAAACTTGGCGGGGTGCGAGAGAATTCGGTGCAGCAGGACATTCGTACGGGCCCGCATCATTTTGCCCTGGGAGATACACCGATAGTTGTTGTTGTTGTTGTTGTTGTGTCCGCACATGGGCAGCAGAGAATCTTTAGTGGCCGAGCCATAACTGTACACCGATAGTATGGTTTCTCGGAATCTAATTCATGAACGGCAAAGTTGATGATCATTTAATCGCTACAGTATCTCTAGCAGTGCCGGCAGGGATTCCCGTTTCGCCGTCCTTGTTAATGACAGTCCCCTAGTATAGTACCACAGATAATAAATATATCCGGCCCTCGGTCACTATAGATTCTCTGGTGCCCATGGGCGGCGTGGGACACAACAACAACAACAAGAAGAAGAAGCTAGGCTACTGTACAACCGACTAGCTTGGCTGTGGCAGCCGTCAGCTCGGAGCTCCATAGCAAAATGCAAATTTTTATTAACCTTGACCGTCAGCTCGCAGCTCCATAGCAAAATGCAAATTTTTATTAACCTTGAAGCCTCAGCTGCTATCTACAGTGCTGTAAGCGGAACCACTGACAAATTAACCTTTAAGCCTGAAAGCGTTCTGTACCAGAAAATAGCGGCCCACCAGGCAGAACGTATAACATGATTTGATAATCATTGCAGGCAGCAAGCCCAATTAGCCAGATAGGTGTCCGCTGACGTTCGCTGGCTGCGGAGAATGCATGCATTGTTTGTCAATTCTCGTGCATAAACCACTATTGTAGATGCAGCACGGGGTAGTCTTCACGCCACGCCAATAGTGGGCAGAATAGTAGAGCTTCTCGACCGTTCACGAAGTAGACTGTGGGGAACTAGTGTTTAAAGGTGTATATGAAACCTGCAAGGCAGGCAGACATTCGAACAGTCGAGCTAAGGTTTATGCGGACGGCACTGCTCTTCCTTTCGCTTGGTGGCTGCGCCGGTGCGCACCGATAGAATACGAGCAACCTTAATTTTCCGAGGACTTGGAGTGATCACCATCCATGATGGCGCCCATGAAAAAAAGGAAAAGAAAACACGCACAGGACAATCCAGCCAGCGCGACACGAGGTGATGGCGCTGCCCGGGATGCCGACCCGCCCGTGTTGGACGGCATGCAGGACGCTCCTGGGTATACGTGAGTAGCCAACGACTGGAGTTTGTTTGGCGTTGCCTGCATACGAAGGGATGAATGTGTGGATTCTGCAAACGGACTAATGCCATTCGTATTCGTTGAATTCAAAAATTAAACACTAAAAGGATTTTTCTCTATGATAGTCAACTTTGCGGGCTTTGGATGGCGACAATACGTTGTCATCATGCGCTGGCCAGGGCTCATGCACTGGCCAGGGCTCTTGTTAGTGCCACACAGGTCAGCGTGACTTGCAGTATGGCCATTTAAATGGATCAGAAAAGGTGTGTTCTCTGCCAGTGTCTGCTTGGGTGACATTTAGTTAGTTTATGTTATGCACGCATGCACACGCTCCTTGGGTGCGCCATTTCAATTCTGCAAAAAAAAATTAGCCGCAAGCTCTATTTGACCCCAAGCTTAACCCCTAAAGTAGGTTAATAACCGGTCTCGTGGGCACGTTCGGCGAGGTCGTGCAACACAGGCATGAACAGGCTCCGCATTTGCAACAACAAAAACCTGCCAAAGCGGTCAATGCCTGTGTTGTGTTGCGCATGAGACAGCTGCTGTCCCACCAACTCCTGGGTATGCCGTGCCATGGTGACGCCTGTCCATGCATGTGTCTGTCCCGTGTGTGCGCCCCGCTGCCCCTGGGCCCCTGCAGGGGCACCGACACCGCCAATGACCTGATGCTGCCGGCTAAGGCAAAAAAGGCCAAGGGGGCCGCCGAGCCCGAATCGGTGAGGGACCGACGGCGCTGCGGACACAAGGCTTGTTCTAGTCTACGGAGGACAGCTGTAATGGACTCAGTTTTTACGATCGGCTCCCACTCTCTGCCCATGCCAAAACATAGCTGGCTTTCCATGCAGCTGGCCTTGGGGTGATCCAGGGGATGGGGTTGTTGATGGATGGTTGGTACGCAAGCCGTGGGTGTGCCAGAACGCCTTCTGCCACACTACCGTGTGCATGGGTGGCCCAAGCACGCACACCTCCTCTTGTCGCTTCGCCCATTGGAGCTACCTCGCCCTCTCCATAAGTGCAGCCTGGCGCTACTGCCGGTGGGCTCTGCCTCCCACGCCACACGGCGCACATTGCAACCTTTGATTCCCCCCCTGTTTCCTCACTTGACACAAACCCACTGCTTGCCATTCTGATGGGCCTCTAGGCTACCCAACAAAGAGCAAGCGTTTGGTAAGTGGGCTCCTTCACCAGGTCACGCCCATGTTCTGTCCGGCAGGAAGGTGGGTTTGTTCTTAGCCTGGGTGGAGTGGACAGGGTAGGTCCTCTCTTTGTGACAGCTGGCGGTTCGCCAAGTGTGCGGTGCCCTCGTGCCTCCCCATGCCAGCATCTCCCACATGACTTCATACCACTGCGTGATGATACCACCTCCCTGTGCGTCGCCTATATCATCTTCCGTCGCCCAGGCCCCCGCCAAGAAGCTGAGCAAGAGCGAACAACGCAAGTTGCGCAAAGTCCAGGTGGGTACGCCGTGGCTGTGCGGGCGGCCAGGTTTCTTGCCATTCGATTCCATGTCGAGGATTCCAGAAGTGGCAGCCGTGACACTTGGTGTTGCATCCATGAGCGGAGGCAAGGCGGGTAGGGGAGTGGGTGTTGGCTGTGAGTTCAGGGTGCCGTGCGGGGAGAAAAGGTGAGGTGATGATGCAGAAGCGGAGGCACAAGCGTGTGCGTGCCATTTGAGGAACAAGAGGCGGTGTGGTCGTGTGCGTGTGTGTGGTACGTGTCTGTGTCAATATGCGGTATGCGTGGGGTGGGGGTGGGGGTTGGAGGGCGGTGGGGGGGTGGGTGGGTGGGGGGGGGTTGTATTGTGTTGTGCTGCCTGTGCGTGTGCCATGGATCCGAACAGGTCCTGGCCGGGTGCACCTTCTGGTATGTGGCCAAGGGGGTAACTCGCGGCGGTGGGCAATGGTATCTGGGCACATAGGACTTTTTCGTGTGGCCCTTGGAAGGACCTTGCGCACAGCTCCCATGTGAACCGTCTTGTGGATGCTCCCCCATTTGTATGCGTTCTAGCTGGGGTGGACCCATGCGCGCAACAACCCAAGCGCGCAACACGTGGCCGTACAGCACGCCATTCTTTATACAGCACGCTGCATGGTTTGTCAGTGCATGCCATGTGCTCCGCGCTCACTTTGTTTGGAGTCTGGACGCCGTCGTACGCTTGTGTACTTGACAGCGGGTGACCCTTCAGGACATGCCAGCAGCCGGGCGACGGCGGCTGCGGCATGGCCAGCACGCATGAGGGCACAGGCTGTGGGCTAGAAGCAGTGCGGCGACCAGCACTCGGGCTAGAAGCAGTGCGGCGACCAGCACTCGGGCTAGAAGCAGTGCGGCGACCAGCACTCGGACTAGATGCAGTGTGGCGACCAGCACTCGGGCTAGAAGCAGTGCGGCGACCAGTACTCGGGCTAGAAGCAGTGCGGCGACCAGGAGGGGGAACACATAGCCTCTACATGCACCGAGTGCTGCATCGCAAAGGAAGTTTGTTTTCCGCCTGGCTTGACAGGAAGCAAACGTGTAACACATGCAAGTGCTTGTGCATAGCTTGCCGGAGTGCTTGTAGTGGATGCTGCATGGGTGATTGTCCCGTGTGCGGCATTGTGAGCCAACTAACCCTGTGCACTGCCTTGTGTGGGGTGGATCCATGGGAATTGCTTGATCTGCCGATGCTTGCTGCGGTGGCAGGAGGAGAAGGAGAAGAAAGCGATGAGGGGGCAGATGCTGGAACAGCTTGCGTATCCTTTCATCCGTTTCATGACACGAGCACAGGCACACATCAGGAGGCAATGCAGTGAGGATCCTGTATGGCCGCCTTGGCGTTTCTGTTGTTGCTTCCATCCCTGCGCTTAGCGAGGAATGGCTGGGCCATAACAAAGCATGCGAAATTCTCAGTACTGCAAGCATGAGGAAGAGACCAGGGACAAGGACTGGTTGTACATCCATCCCAGGGGTGTGGTTCTGTTCTTGTGCACCCATCCCAGGAGAAGAGGTTGCTTGCAGGGGGCAGAGTGGCAGCCAGGCACAGTGGCTTTCCCCTGCGCAGAAATGCTTGTGGTTTTAGAGAGCTCACCAAACCAAAGCATTTGGTCAATAGGGTGCAGGTGACCCATGACCAAATGCATTTTCGCCAAGCCTTATGCTTGCCGCCCTGGTATGCAAGCAGAAATGGTCCGGCGCGCATTGATTGCCAATGGCTAGCCATGAGGGAGTGTATGCACACCTGCTTGGGCATGCGCACAGCTACATGCCCATCTGGTTGCCATCATGTCATTCATTTCTGTGTGTTTACAAGGAAAAGATGGGTCATTTATAGCATGGCTGTCTGGATGACGTGATGGCATGTGCTGCTGTTGATCATCAAATGCGTGGTTGTAGATGTCATTCGTAGCCATTCGCCTGTAGGGCTTCGTTCTTCTGGCCGGCGGACACCCCCGTGCCCATGCCCTCCGCCACCTCTCGTCCTCCAAGAACTTATGCGAGCCATCGCCGTCCAGTACCCAGTATCGGAATCCAGAAGTAATTCCTTGACGGCAGCATGCCTCATCCTTACTTTGGCATCGGCATGGCCCTGGTGGTGCACAACGCGTGCGGCTACTACTGCTGGCGCTGCTGCTGTTGGCGCTGCTGCTGTTGGCGCTGCTGCTGTTGGCGCTGCTGCTGCTGCTGCTGCTGCTGCGATGGCGCACCCATGCGATGCTCGGGACGCCTGCTCGTGTCCCTGTCCCGTTCCCTACTCTTCCTTCTGTGGTTCCCCTTGTCATCCGGCGGGTCCCACACTCGCTGCCGGCCTTGGGATCATCGCCCGGCCTGGCTCCTCTCCGTGTCTTGTCCATGACAAGGCATGTCCATCATTCCACATGTTTATCTTGGTGCCACGCCCCTGGTGGATTCATTGGGTGCGGGGACAAATGGCCAGCAAATATCGCGTCAACGATGAGGTGTTAGAGCTATTGAGGCCATCGTCGAGGATCGGTCAGGTGGGTGCTTGCGCGGGCAGAGGGTGGCCTAGGGTGCACCTTGCTGTCTCACGCTCCGATGTCTCTGCACATGTACATGTAGACCTCTGTTCAAGGCTGCATGCGCGCTTGCTGTTGCTGACATGCATCTCTTTCTGTCCAAACTCACCCGTGTTGATGTGTTTTATTCGCGCATTTGCATGGTGGGATGTGGGTCGTGCTGTGTAATATGGATCGTGCTGCGGGCCGTCCAGCCTGTCTCATGGTGGATCAGGCGGTGTACGCCAACTTGGACACCCCTCAGCCTGACCATCGTTGCAGGATCTCTCTCTCTCTCTCTGTCCCTCTCTCTCTCTCTCTCTCTCTCTCTCTCTCTCTCTCTCTCTCTCTCTCTCTCTCTCTCTCTCTCTCTCTCTCTCTCTCTCTCTCTCTCTCTCTCTCTCTCTCTCTCTCTCTCTCTCTCCCTCTCTCTATCTCTATCTCTCTCTCCCTCTCCTCTCTCTCTCTCTCTCTCTCTCTCTCTCTCTCTCTCTCTCTCTCTCTCTCTCTCTCTCTCTCTCTCTCTCTCTCTCTCTCTGTGGCATGTAAGATAGCTCTACCTGACAAGAGAGGTTTTTCCTGATGTGCCCGTCTCTCTGCCCTACATCGCTGCCGTGTATGCAGAAAGAGACGATGAAGGAGCGCCTGCGCCATGGGCTGCGGTTGGAGCGCGCGGGGCTCCCCATCCCGACCGACATTCCCCTGTTCAAGGGCAAGGGGGGGAGTGATGAGAGGGGTGGCGCGGGTGGCAGCATCATGAGTGATGATGCGGGGGGGGATGCAGAAGATGACAGCGAGGGGGGTGAGGGAAGTGGCGACCAGGATGTCGATTGCACGGACACAGTTGGCAAGGGCAAGGGCGGGGATGCATCAGTTAGGTACACGGCAGCCAGTGTTGGCTTGGCCAGTTTGCACAAACAGGCAGCAAGAGGCATAGGCCCAGGGGGCCGCGGGGAAAAACCGTCGATGGCGCCAAAGGGACCATCCAGCGGTGTTGTTCGCCCCGCAGTCAGCCAAGGGCAGGCGGCCGTGGACAGGGCCAACCCATCACCGGTGACAGCAGGTAGGCTGGCTGTTGGGAGCGGCGTCTCGCACGATGGGGAGGGGGGCAGGGGATGGGCTGCAGGCGACGCAGTGCCAGGTGCCAGCTTAAACCGAGAGGTTGCAGCCACACTCATGGATGAGACAGACACGGCAGGAGACGAGGAAGATGAAGTAGGTGATGGGGCAGAGGAGGAAGGTAGTGAAGGGGCAAAGGAAGGAGTTGAGGAGGATGAGGCGGCTGCCAGGAAGCGCCGGCTGCGGGAGAAGATGCAGCGCAAGAAACAGAAGAAGAAGGAGAAGAAGGAGAAGAAGGAGAACCAGGCGAGGGCGGTGGCTGCGCAGGCCACGGCTGCCGCTGTGGGCGGGCAACAAGGGCCAAAAGGAGCAGCACAGGAGCTTAGCAGTAAACCTGTGGCAGCAGTGGCAGGAAGCAACGGCACGAGCGCAAGCAGCAGCGGTTGTGGTGGTGGTGGCAGTGGCGGCGGTGTTGGCGGTGGTGGCAACTGGGGCGGCGTGGCCAAGGAGGGCACGCGGGTGGTGGAGGTGGTGCACGTCAAGCGGCGGCCAGATGTGGAGGCCGGCCGGTCGTCGCTGCCCATCATCGGAATGGAGCAGGAGATCATGGAGGCGGTGGAGGAGAACGACGTGGTGCTGGTGTGTGGGGAGACCGGGTGCGGCAAGACCACGCAGGTGCCCCAGTTCCTGTACGAGGCGGGGTACGGCCAGGCGGCGCCAGGGTCCTTGCGCCGTGGCATGATCGGGGTCACGCAGCCGCGGCGTGTGGCGGTGCTGGCGACGGCGCGCCGTGTGGCGCACGAGCTGGGCAGCGCGCTGGGGCAGGAGGTCGGCTTCCAGGTCCGATACGATGTCCAGCTGGCACGGGGGGCCAAGGTCAAGTTCATGACGGACGGCATCCTGCTACGTGAGGTGCAGGTGGGCGGCCAGGGCTTTGGTTTGGGTGTGGTTTGGGTGAAATGGATGCTGTGCAAGGTTTGGGCGTGACGACAGTGTAACCATGCAGCTTTTGTCCTCTGCAGGGCTAGATGACGCTACGATGGGGTGATGGAGAACCATAGGGGTAGCTCTTTCCTGGCCGTTATCCTTTGATCATGCCCACGTTACAACTTTCTTCCCCGTTATCGCTGCCGTGTAGGTGTGATGGGAGGAGGGTTGGTGGGCAGGCTTGCTGG
The DNA here is from genome assembly GCA_009746045.1 of Mesostigma viride. NCBI lineage: Eukaryota > Viridiplantae > Streptophyta > Mesostigmatophyceae > Mesostigmatales > Mesostigmataceae > Mesostigma > Mesostigma viride. The sequence goes on from RPFO01000123.1 coordinate 1,170,359, forward strand.
TGCCAGCAGTACCCGTGGTGGATGAGTGAGCAAGGCCCTGCTCACATTGGTGGGTGGTGGGGCGGTCGCGGCTGTAGGATCACTGAGTGGGGGGGGGGCGCAGCGTGCGCCAGCTGTCATCAGGCAGGCACGCGGAGGCACAAGGGGATTGCACTGTGCTGTGTTCGGTTGAAGGGGACACGTCTGTGACAGGGGATTGATTGCATGGGTACCGGGGTGGGGGTGCAAATAGGGGTAGGGGGTGGGGTGGGGGGTGGGGGGTGGGGTGGGGGGTATGCAGGGGAGGGGAAGGGGACAGCCCATCAGCAAGCACGTCTGTGTGCCAGCTGAGGAGTGCCGATGGGAGCTGTCGGTGACGGGCTTGATTTATGGCAGTGGCAATTGTGGGGGAGGCTGCCGTCTGCTGTAATCAATTAATTAAATATTAATTAATTAAGTGATGGGACCTGCTGGCAACGGGACCCGACTGACATGGAAGAAGCGTGCGCCAATCCAGGCAAGGTTGTTTTTCCATGCACCTATGATTTCTGTGGCTGCTTCGCAATCCGCCCCTACTGATAGCGCACCGGTGAACCGCGGAGCATGTATGGGTATTCTCTGGAGCATGAGTGCAGCCCCCTCAGGCACAAACGTGGCTGTTGTTGGCTCTCCGTGCTGCGTCAGCGAGGCAGGGCCTGGCTGGCGCCAGATTGCAAGGCTTTCCACTGACCCTCTCTACCCCCCATACCCATACCCATCCATGGCACGTTGGACCCGAGGTGCTTGGCTATCCCCGGTGCCTCTACCCCGGCGCCATCACCCCCGGTGCCACTGACCCCTGTACCTGCCGCTCCCTTGCATGCTCTGCAGTCGGACTTCTTGCTGCGCAAGTACTCGGTCATTATCATCGACGAGGCGCACGAGCGCAGCATTAACACCGACATCCTCATCGGCCTTCTGTCCCGCATTATCCCACTCCGAAAGGTGAGGGGGGGTGGAAGCCAGGGAGGCCTCTTGGGTGTAGGATCCCCTAATCCCGGGGGGGAAAGGGAGCTTCATGTCCTGGTTGTGTGGGGATCATGTTGCCGTGTGTGTTGTGGATACCACCACCTCCGGGGGAGGGGAGAAGGGAGGGCTGCCTTTCATATTCCGGCCGTAATATACCGTCAAGAGGAGTGCAGATGAGCAAGTTTGCTGGCAAATACTGTAGAAAGCATGCACACTGCCATTGGCACCAACTTACCTCTTTACTTTTTTCTATCTTTCTTTCTGTAGCTTAGTCCCTTCTAAAATTGCAGAATACTTAGCAGGCATCAAACTTGCTCTTCAACATTCCGGCAGCTGAAGTGTTGGTCGTGTGTGCATGCTTTGGTCCAGTGGGCTAGCGTTTTGCTGCATCTTTCGTTCCTCAGCAGTCCGCTTTGGTTATTGCAATTGAGTTATCAGTCACATTTGTTATGGGTTCCTCTGCATTCATCCATGTCCAACATTGTCCATCTGTGGCCATGCACGCACATGAAACTGATGGATCCTTGAAGCGCGGCTCGTTTCGAATGGAATGCCCTGCCGCATGGTCTGTTCTTTTCTGTGTATGTGTGTGTAATGTGTGTTCGTGGTGTTTTGTGTGCCAGGCCATGGCACAGACCAGTGCAGCAAGCGCCACCTCAGCGCCAGGGGACGACGCCATCACCCCCCTCAAGCTGATCATCATGTCAGCAACGCTGCGCGTGGAGGACTTCACCGCAAACCCGCGCCTCTTCCGCCACGTGGCGTCCGCGGCGGCGTTGGCGCGCCAGGATTGTGACGAGGACGAGGACGAGCTGCACGCGACGCCCATGCGGGTTGTGGAGGAGCGTGCTGCCATCGCGGCAGCTGAGCGGGCACGCGAGGGCTTGGCACCCGACCCAGCGGTAATGGTGCCCCCGCCAGTCATCAAGGTGCCTGCGCGGCAGTACCCTGTCACCGTCCACTTCAACCGGCGCACAGAGCTGCTGGACTACGAGGGGGCGGCGTTCAGTAAGGTGAAGGCGATCCACAGCAAGCTCCCGCCCGGTGGCATCCTCGTCTTCCTCACAGGTCAGCGCGAGGTGGAGTCGATGTGCAAGCGGCTGCGGCAGGCGTTCCCCCCGCCAAAGGTGAAGCGAAGGGGTTACCGCGACCAGAAGCACGGCGCCGCTGGTGGGACAGCTAAAGGGGCCGGGGGGGCTGCTGCTAGCTGCGTGAGGGGGGCAGAGGGAAAGGGAATGTCACAGGATGGGGGTGAGAGGGCATCACACCCCTTGGCTGGCCGTAGTGGGCAGGGCGCCAACGACGATGTTGCAAAGGGCATGGGGAAACGAGGCAAGTGCGGGGCGGTTGGCAGGGATGGTGGCAGGGATGGCAATGGGGTACGCTCGAGGCCAGAGGATGGGGTTGCGAACGACAGCGTGGCGGATGACAGTGGCTTGAGTGCGTCAGTGCTGGAGGCCGTGGATGGACCGCGGGGAAGGGGGGAAGGGGGTGCTGAGCCGGGGGGCTATGATGAGATGGAGGCGGCGGGAAGGGGTGTCTTTGATGTGGATGGGGGCGATGACTACGAGGAGAGTGATGAGGATGGGGGCGACAGCAGTGCGGGCGACGACAGCAGCACTGCGGATGAGAGTGGATCGGCAAGCGACTCGAGTGGTGACCAAGGTAGCGATGGGGTGGATGGCCGCGCGGGTGGGCGCGGTAGCAGAGCGCATGAGAGCGGGTATGGGCAGCATGCCGCCGCCCGTCACCGAGCCAGTTCCGATGATGAGATGGGGGGAGCCGATGGGGAGGAGGCAACGGATGAGCAGGGTCCGGGCAAGGAGGGGGCGAAGGCAGCCGCTGCAGGGGGCGTTAATGGGGCTGATGACAAGGCAGATGGTGACGGCAGCGGTGGACAGAAGCGTGATGGCGCCGACGAGGGCCCAGGATATCTGCACGTGCTTCCCTTGTACGCAATGCTGTCAGCCGCGCAGCAAGTGCGTGTTTTCGCCCCCCCACCCCCGGGCAGCCGGCTGGTGGTTGTGGCCACCAACGTGGCGGAAACCAGCCTAACCATCCCAGGGATCAAGTACGTGGTGGACTGTGGGCGCGCAAAGGTGCGCGAGTACGACCCCCACTCGGGCGGCTCCAAGTTCGTGGTGCGATGGATCAGCAAGGCGTCGGCGGATCAGCGGGCGGGGCGGGCGGGCCGCACGGGCCCTGGTCACTGCTATCGGCTGTACTCGTCGGCGCTGTTCAATGACACGTTTGCGCTGCACGCAGAGCCCGAGATTTTGAACACACCGATTGAGGGGGTGGTGCTGCAGATGAAGGCGATGGGCATCAACAAGGTGAGGGGGGGGGATGCAAACAGGGGGGCGTGGGAGGCACTTTCGGGGGGGAGGGAGAGTTGGCAATGCTGGCATGGTGGGTTGTTACACATGCTCTAGTCACTGTGTGGTGATATTTCTTATGAACTTTATATAAAGGTTTGCTGGTTGTGCTTGTCCGTTTTCTTGTTGCATGTGTGTGGACGCCGTAACATTCAAGGTGTTCGTGGTGGCCTTGCATCGTATATCCTCCTTTTGTGCCCTTTTGGGCCCTTCACCCTGGCATCATAACAGCACAAACAGCTGTGTGCCGTCATTTAGCTGGTTAGGGATGTCGCCGCATGTCATGATTTTGAGGTTCGGTGCGGTGGTCTTACGCTGCGCTCCGTCCCTCAATGCCCCCCTCCACGCTACTTCTGGACCATCCGCCCAGGTTGAAATTTGCTAATACACGATGCGTGCTCAATGCGTGCCGCTCAAGTGGAGGTGGCGTCATGGAAGCAGCAGATATACCCCCAGCCCTGTTGGACATTGCTGTCTGTAATCCCTTCGTAGGCCGGTAGGTGGCGTCAGTATTCCCCCCACACCCCACAGGTAGCACCCGAGCCAATGCTGCGCAAGCTCATGGCACGGCCATCATGTGCGTCTGTTGTATAACTTGTATTGTTCGTCAGAACTCTCACAAGCAAGGTTTCTCTGCATTCGCCCGGGTTGGCCACAATGCAGGTGATCAACTTCCCATTCCCGACCCCGCCCAACCGCGCGGATTTGTCGCTATCGGAGAAGGCGCTCGTGGCGTTGGGCGCGCTGGCACACGGCACACGATCCGTGACGCCACTTGGCGCCGCCATGGCGAAGTTCCCGCTCAACCCGCGCCACTCGCGCATGCTGCTCTCTGCGGCGGTAGCATTAACGCGACCGCTGGCCTTGCTGCCCGCCGAGGCAAGGGGCACGGATGCGCGTGCGGGCGCAGAGGCGGCACGGCGGCGGGCGGCAGTGATGGATGAGGTGGAGCAGGGATTGTTCGGGATGTTGCTTCTGGCGTCTGTGCTGAGCGCAGAGAGCCCGTTCCAGCGACCAGATGACACAAGCGAAGGGGGGAATGATGCAGGGGGGGTGGATAAGGCCAGCAAGGGCAGAAACGCGCGGGATGCCAGCAAGGGAGCGGAGGAGGGTGGTGATGGGGAGGGGCAGCATGGGGCAGACGGCAGCTGTATAGGGCAAGGGAAAGGAGAGGACGATCAGGCTCGTCGCCGCCAGCACCGCAAGAAGGTGCGTGCAGCGCAGGCGCGTTTTGTTGTCCACGAGAGCGATGCGCTGTCGGCCACGCGCGCACTGTGGGAGTACGTGGGCGTGGTGACGACGGCGGAAGCAGAGGCCGCCGCAGGGGGTGCAGTCAATGTGGTCGCAGCCAGGGGCGGCACCAGGGGGCACGCCGGGGCCCTCCTTCTGCCAGCATCGGCATCATCCAAGGCATCGCCGTCGTCTCGCAGCGTCGCAGCCGCGGGCGTGGCCGCAGCGGAGGCGTTCTGCTCTTCGCACTACCTGCACGCCCGCATCATGCGGGAGATGAGCCAGATGGCGTGCCAGCTGGCGCGACTGTTGCTCATGCACTGGGAGCTGCTCACGCGGTTAGCCCCCGACGAGCTGCCTGAGGCAAGGCTCATGATGGCCGGTGGCGTGACGGCCGCCAGCGGCAAGGCATCACCAGCCGGCAGCGGCACCGCCCTGGTGCCGCCGCTGCCTGAAGAGCTCTCAGCGCGCCTCTCTCGACTCTCAAAAGGCAAGTCTCGTTTGGGGTCTGGCAGAGAGGCATTGGGTACTACCGGGGTGGGGGGTCAGAAGAGCCACCCTGCAGGGGTGGCTGCAGGGGGCGGCGCGCACGTGCCCCCATTTCCGTCCCCGAGCCAGCTGGCGGTTCTACGGCGCTCCATCTGTGCTGGGTGGGTGGACCGCGTGGCGCGCCGCGTCAAGGCCAGCGACAACATGGTGGCGCGGCCGCAAGGGGATTCGCCCGTGGCCACCACGGCGGCGGCGCTGGCCAGCGGTTCTGCGGCAGCCAAGGCACTCTCGTCCCGAGACAGCCAGAGCGGTGGGCCACTCGGCCCGCAAGCCGGGGAGGCTAGGCCTGACAACCGGCCGCACTACACGCTGTCCCTGGAGGGTGTCAGCGTGTCGGTGCGGCTCCACCCCTCCTCGGTGCTCTCGCGGCGTGCCCCGCCTGACATGGTCGTGTACAGTGAACTGGTCACTATGGCGGAGCAGGAGCGCAGCTTCCTGCAGGGGGTCACCGAGGTGGACCCCTTGTGGCTCCCTGTGCTCGCAGCGCCGCTGTGCACGCTCTCTGCCCCGCTGGACGACCCTCCCCCTTGGTACAGCAAGGCCCACGACGCGATCATGTGCTGGGTCAACCCTGCGTTTGGGCCCCACCTGTGGGAGCTGCCGCGCTTTGCCACCCCTCTGGTGGACGACGCACGATGGGCCGTACGTGTCTTCGCGGCCACGCTGATGGACGGCTTCGTGCTGGAGCCACTGAAGGCGCTGCGGGGGCACCTGGCGGCCAACCCAGCTCTCATCACACGGGCGGGGGCAGCCGGTGCAGCACAGACGCGGGTGGGGGAGCTATTGCACGCGTTGGGGCGGCGCCAGGTCACGTCGCGCAAGGCACTGGCAGCCTGTTGGGCCGAGGACAGGACGTATTTGTACCGAGAGATGGCATTGTGGCTGCAAGCAGGCGAGTCCAGTTTATTGGCGGACGTCTGGCCATCGCTGCTGTCGGCAGCCATGTCCGGGTGAAATGACCTTCATACCCGGTCATTGGGGGTGTTCCCTTTGGGAGGGCATGGAGCACGACAAAGTACCTAATGTGTCTTCTAGCAGCCATACAACTTTGTGGAATGGGAGTAGCCACTTGCCGTGTAAATAATTATTTAACAAAACACGCAACTGGGACATGCATGTGGGTACCAATGAGGAACCTATACACAACCGGAAGGAGGGAGGATGCCCTAGGTAGCTTCTCTCATTGCCGCAAGTGGGCTGACCATGTGCAGCTAGAGGACTGTCTCTGCATCGTGGTACAGGCCCAACTGTGATTGCAATGTACCACAAGTAGGAGTTATTATAAATAGTGACGGAACCTTTTTGCCACTTGGCAATTAGGTCCGTCACTATTTATCCGGGGAAAACCACTCGCCGGTATCAATTCGGCGCCACGTTCACGTGGACTTAACGCGGAATAGATACCGGCGAGTGGTTTTCACCGGATAAATAGTGACGGACCTAATTGCCAAGTGGCAAAAAGGTTCCGTCACTATTTATAATAACTAAGACCTCGTAAGTCGGGGGTTCGAATCCCTGTGGTGACACGGGTATTTCCGAATTATACCGGAAGGATTTGATCAATACCAGAAGGCCAAACGAAAGCGCCAGAAGGGAAAATATGCCCGGTCGGAATATCGTAGCGAGATTCGGTACTGCAGTAGGCATCAGCGGTATGATAGATATCGACCCCCACACTACCTACGACGTTTTAGTTATTATAAATAGTGATGGAACCTTCGTGCCACTTGGCAATTAGGTCCGTCACTATTTATCTGGCGAAAACCACCTCCACCACCTCCGCCTTAGCAGCCCAGCTCCAACGGCAGACGCTTGTCAACCTCCGCGAGGAGGCCGAGCTCGCCAAGCGCATCCTCAACGTCATTGTCAAGAACTTCGACATGGAGGAAGGTGAGATTTCCGAGAAGCTTACGCGTGCGTTTGAGAGAGAAATCCTTGGTCGCATGGGTCTTAATGGTGAGATCGACCTGGTCGCCCACCGCCTTTCCCGGCCGCGCGCGGGGTAAGGCAGGGGCGCCCCCGCTCCTTCTCACCTTTAAGAACCCGGCGGACAAGATTTCTTTTCTCCGACGCCGCAAGCGGCTCGAGAAGACTCTCTTCACCATTGACGACGACTTGACCCTGGCGCAGCAACAACGGCGACGGGAGCTATGGCCGACCTACCTCCAGCTCCGGCAGACCAAGGCGGGGCAGCCGGTGTACTGGAAGGGGGCGGCCATCTACGTCGGCCACAAGCCCTGGCAGGCGACCCCCGCGGCCCCCGCGACTCCAGACGCCCCAGCTTATAGTAGGGGAATACAGCAGTAGTAGTGTAGAATAGATAGACCGTGGCCATGTACATGTAAGCCTCCTATGTAGGCACTATACCAGCTGAGCCACGAGCATTATTTAACCATGTACATGTGTGCCTATGATGTGCCACACTCCAGATGATGCCTAGTTTTATTTAGTTATGCTGTGCCCATGCAGAGAGCTGCTCTCTGCTGAGATGCCACGCTCCAGTTTTTGTATAGCTGCATGATGATCTTCCTCCCCCGTGCCAGGATCCCCCCCTTAGGCGGGTTGAACCTGAGACAGCATGGTGGTGCAGGTGCCCGGTGGTGCACCTAGAGCAGGGGTAGCTTACATTCCCACCCTTGCATGAAGTAGCCTAGAATGTATTAACCCCTCCACCGTCTCTGACTCGTGGCTAAAATGAGTCACGAGTTGCACAGTATGCCACAGGTGCCCCCATTCAGCCTAATTATTTTTTCTAGACCATACAAGGAACCAAGCATAACCATATTAGGGCCCACCTGGGGGCCGTATAGTGGGTGGTCCCAGCGCTAGGCCCCCCTGCTGTACAAATAGCTCCCCCTCAGGGGGGTACTGTGAGTGTGCGCGGTGACACCCTTATAATGGATGATAGACCCCTTTCCTCGATGAGTTGACCCTGGGGTTGGTTTTGTTTGTAGATAGATTTTTTAGTTAGAATGGGATACAAACACTAAAAATTGTAACTGCCCCAGGGACCCATCAGTTGGTGCTAAAAATAACGGGGTTTTTTCCCTACTACTCAGACAGCTGTGCACCAGGGTACCCCATGAGTACCCCCTTGACTTTGACCAGGGCTTCCACCCTGATACGGTGGTCAACTACGGTCAGACAAGTGACAGTCCTACGGATAGAGCGAATCTAGATCTTTTCTGTGGTCTAGTTGGTTCCCGCCAAAACCTTCCCGCCGAATCCCTACAGCGCGCACAAACTCGTCACAGAAGGTGAGGCATGAGAAAAACTCGCAGTAAAAAATCGGCACGAGGACGGTTGAGGGGTTAAATAATAATATAGCACATGCAGTACATATTGTGTGGATCACGCAAAGTTAGGTGCATAATATGTGACATCTGTAGAGATTCATTAATTAATTAATTAAAATCATAGCTCCGTGCGGAGCATATGTAACACATAGCCCTGAGAAAGGGGCATCTATGGGTTTGTAATACAATCAGGGCGACAACCTGCTGGTGTAGGATGTACAACTATCACCTGCTCTGGGTGCACAAGGTGCACCTGCACCGCCATGATGGTTCATGCCTCCTAAACAAGCACAGGCACACAAGGCGGCTTGAGGAGAGGGCCTAGAAGGCCTGCATGACATATGGGGTGGAAGGTATGTGGCTAGGCTATAACTGGGGCACACATGGCCTCTCAGCAGAGAGTAACTCCCTGCATGGGCAAAGCATGACTCGAAATTGCTACGGCTGTTACATAAGGGCGGGTGTGGGCCCATCACGTAGGCATACATGGCCACGTCACTAAGCTTTCTAGTCTACACTACTGCTATATATTCCCTAGGCTGGGGTGGCTGGGGTGGCTGCGGCGGCAGGGGTCGCCTGCCAGGGCTTGTGGGCGACGTAGATGTCCGCCCCCTTCCAGTAGACCGGCTTCTGCCCCGCCGTCTGCCGAAGCTGGAGGTAGGTCGGCCATATGTAGCTCCCGTCGCCGTTGTTGCTGCGTCAAGGTCAAGTCCTCGTCCAGCGTGTAGGATGTCCCCCCAAGCCGCTTGCGACACTTGAGGAACTCCATCTTATTATCCGCCACGGTGTCAAAGGTGCCGAGGAGCAAGGGGGAGCTACTAGGGGCCGGCCTTATACCCTGCAAGCGGGGAAGGCGAGTCACCCCCCGCGGCTTGCATGCCCTTAATTACCAGTGATAGCCACGGGGACAAGGATTTTGTTCTCAAACGCCAGGGCAAGGGTCTCGGAGGTCTCGTCCTGCAGAGGGTCGAAGTGCTTGACTATGACGTTAAGGCTGCGCTTGGCGAGCTCGGCCTCCTCGCGGAGGTCCAGCGGCTGCTGCTTAAGCTGGGCGGCCGGCGACGGCGGAGGTGGTGGAGGTGGCGTGCTGTCCACTCAGGTCGGGATGGGAGGAGCATCGCCGGCAGGGCCAGCAGGGGCTGGCCGAGCGGCGATGTCCTTCACCGCCTGGGCAGTGATTCCGGCGGTGTTCTGCAAGCATTCGATGGCTATGGCATTGTCCTGCAGGCGCTTGTCGATGGCGAGGAGCTGGGCGGTGAGGGCGTCGGTTGTGGTGGAGGTGGAGGCGAGGAGCTTGGAGGTGGCGGTGGTGGTGGAGGAGAGGAGGGGAAGCTCGGCAGCCAGCGTGCCACCCATGGCCGCCACATCTGCGGCGAGGGGTGTCACGTGCTGCATGAGGCCGGCCTGGTTGATGATGGAGCGGATTTCGGAGGTGGAATTCATGGAAGTGGGGGCCCAGATCTCGGCGACAGAGCGCCCGAGGAGGGAGCAGAGCTGAAGGCGGGGGCGGGGGTAGCTGGACAGATTCGGGGCGAAAGTGCCGACCACGCGGCCAGGCAGAGTGAGGCGACCAAGGACGTCAAGGTGCTGGCACAGGGCAAGAAGCGAGGTGCGCGACCCGTAGAAGACGGCACTCATAAACTGGGTGGGAGCTGCGTGGCAGTGTGTCCACCATGCGGCTGATTTGGCGTCGAAGTCGATTTCTTTCCAGCCCGGCTCGGCAGGGGGCGGATCCTCATGCAGGGCGGCTGCGTTTAGGCTCAGGCGATGCAGAGGCGAGGCAAGCCCGTGAGGGGGCTGGGCAACCACCAGTGCACGACTAGTGTCACCGCTGCCTTCCGGGCTGTAGATATGCATTCAAGATTGTGTTTTCGATCAATAGACCTGTACGCACGCATGCTTGCAGTTCACATAAATTCACGCCGGCCGGGGATCTTGGAGTAAGTACAAACTCAAGGTGCGGCTCTGCATGCACAATCAATTAAATTAAAAGCACGTGACTGCCGGTGTAACGATTTTTCTAACTATAGATTAGCATATACATTAGATTAGCATATAGTACTCCGCGGCATGCCCATGCGCATGACACGCAAGTACTTAATTACTTCTACTTACTTACTTACTAATTACAGTCACTTACTTACTTATATAAATTAAATTAAATTATAACATGACGAGATCATGTAGCACATATTCCCTTGCTGGATGGATGGAGGTTGGCAAAGCCGCGAAACCGAACTAGTTAACTCTAAGCTACTCTAATATAGAAAACCCTAACTATTCTACTCAGCAAAGCGCCCCCTCCTCTTGGGTGGGGGGGGCACTTGCCCACAGGGGCGGGCGTATGAGCCTGGACAATCATCTTCCACGTACCTCTTCTGGTTCTGCATGCATTGCAGTCCAAGCTAGAAAGAGGATGTGAATGTACGTGATGTTCACATGGGGCTGGGACCACTAGGTCGGCGCGCCAGCAACGTACTGCTGTGGGTAGGTCATGACATGTTTGCCTACCTTCTTAGGTATGTCCTTGGGGCCAGGCCAGGTCAGGATATGCCGCCCTGGCTGGCCAAGCCGCTGGGGGCCGGCCAGACCTAGGTCGGTGTCTACCTGGCTGGTGCGAGCGAGATGTCCTACGAATGCTATCCTGCGCTGTCTAATCTCGTCCAAAATGCGAGGCATGCCCTGGTACAAAGACTCTAAAGATCTTACTTAGTACTCACTCTCTTCTTAGTACTCACTCTCTTCTTAGTACTTACTCACTTCTTAGTACTTACTCTCTCAAGATCTTACTTATTTAGTACTTACTTAAGTACTTCCTTACTTCCTTACTTACTCAGTTATACTTACTTACTTTGTCACGTGGGTACGTACCAATGAAGGAACCTCTTAACCCTATACACAACTCGAGGAGGGAGGGCGCCCTAGATTAGTTCTCTCACTGCCTCGAGTGGGCAGGCCACAGAGGACTCTCTGCATGCAACATGATGCAGGCCATGCAACTTTGGGTGCATGATTGCAAGCATGCACAAGAAAGGCGGCAGGAAAATATTGGCATGGACGTATTGCTTGATTTTTCAGTTGAACGGAAGCCACAGCGTCAAGCAAGTTGCCTACTGTGAGAGTCCAGCAACAATGCTGTGGCTGCAATCCAACACTACTGCAATTCTGAAGCTATGGAGTTCCAGCTTGAGTTTGTTAACTTGTCAAATGGACAGCCCGTGTTGCAACATCCCCGTGATTTCCCCACGTGTTACTTACTGGACGTGCCAACGTGGAACTTCAAATCCGGCTGTCTATGCGCAAGCAACGTCGCAAATTTCTGGTTTGGCTCGCGGAACAGCTTATCCAGCAGTGCCCGCGTCTGCGGGAGCATGCCTTGGTCATACTTGCCGCCGCCACGACTGCTAGCAACTTCCCGCAGAAACACATCATCCCACAGGGCATGGCCAGGTGGCGGCACATCCACCCCAACATGGCAGAAGACAGCAGAAAGCACTCGCTGGGAAGTCTCAGGTCCCTGGTTCGCCAACTCCTCTTCCTGGATCAAGAGCAGATTGCTTCTATTCGCGCCACCCTTAAGCCAGGCCGCATAGTGCACATGATAGAAGCTGCTCATAAGCAGCGCCATGCCCTCCACGCCATGCTCTGGGCACTGGACAAGCCGGCTGGCTTCGTAGGCAGCGCTGGGTGGCTGGCCATCATCATCCTGGCCCGCAGAAGCAGACCCCGGCTTCTTCCTCGTGTAGTGATGCGTGCAGGACAACACGCGGTCTGCAGCTTCCTGCCCTTGGGAGGGAAAGGATGAGGATGCCTGCCTCCCGTCACCACCCTTGTCCTTGCTCATACCTGCGCCTGCGTCTTGCCGGCCCTTCTCTCCTCCACCACTTGGCTCGTCTGCCTGCGTCTCGTAATCCTTGTCATCCTCCAAACCCAAGCGCCCCCTGTGGCGGGAAATGTGAGTCGTGCTCCGATGGCCCGGCTCCTCTGCGGGGTCAGGTGAGCCGCTGGGCTCCCCCTCCTGCAGCTCACCGAGGCCCTCAAGCTGTGCTTCTGCCTGGCCATCCGCATGATTACGACCACCACTGCCGTCTTCAGCATGATCGCTATCATCACTGCCACCCATATCATCATCGTCGTCGTCGTCATCATCATGATCATTATCATCATTATTATCGTCATCATCATCATCATCATCATCATCATCATCATCGTCATCGTCATTGCTAACAGTAACGTCCCCGATAGCGACATCCTCTGCGAGTGCTCCCACCCCGCACAGCACATCGCACATGTCGTCGCGCACGTCCATGTACCCCTGCAGCACGCAGGCGTCCAACCCCTTGATGACAGCACACGCACGCAGCATGGGCACCGCCGCAGCCATGACGGCATGAAAGGCCTCGGGCGTGAGCCCACGGCCCTTGCCGCAGCCACACATCTGGTGGGTTACGGGGTCAACATGGGCTGAGTCAGCACACTTGGGAGTGCACCAGGCTTGCCACGTGGCGAGCACCTGCTCGCCCGGCTCCTGCGCCACCATTAGCACGCGTGTAGACGGCAGCAAAGTGAACAGCTCCTTCACCGCCCAGTCCAGGTGGGGCTCCTGGGGACTTTTCCCTTTGAATGGCGGCAAACGGGGGCGCAGACCTTGGCCCAGCAGGTCCTGTCGTGCACCGGGACAAGCGCAAGAAAAAGGGCACCAACGCACCAGCTCCCATCACTTTGCGTGGGCATGGATAGCCCAGCTTGTGCGCGTGTGCGTGTGCGTGCGTGTGTGTTTGTTTGTTTGTATGCTTTGTGCGCGTGTGCGTGTTTGTGCTTACGCGCCTGTATGTGCATGTGCGGGACCAGGGGTAAGCCCAAGTGCGCATGTCTTTGCTAGATGGGATATATAGCAAAGATAAATGTAGACCGTGGCGGAGGCATGCTTGACCGTTCGGCGCGCGATGGCGCATCTCAGGATCTCGCAAGACTCCTGTCCCGTCTCTTCAACAACCGCACTCCTGTGCACTGGCCAACCTCCAGTCATCGCTCCTGACCTTGTAACAGCTGGCATCCGCTCCTTACCATGTACTAGGTGGCATCCATCCTTAGCTAGAAACAGCTGGCATCCGCTCCTTACCGCGTACTAGGTGGCATCCATCCTTAGCTTGAAACAGCTGGCATCCGCTCCTTACCTTGTAGTAGGAGGCATCCATCCTTGGCTTGTAACAGCTGGCATCCGCTCCTTACCTTGTAGTAGGTGGCATCCGCATCGCCCATGACGACAGACATGAGCCGGGGCAGGCCTCCTTCCTCGTTCCTCTCCCTGTGTGCCACCACCTCGGAGGCGTGTTGTCGCTGAATGGCCGCGAAATAGCTCAGGTAGCTCTGCACCTGCTTGGCACTGGCAAAGCGCTGGCTGAACAGGTGGATCTCTTTCGCAGCCAGCTGGTTGGATGCAACCTGCAGGGGGGGAGGAGGGAAGGCAGGGATAGGAACCAGAAACAGGAAACACTCAAACCTACTCCTAGCTTAGTTAATGTGCCTTACTCGCTCCAGCTCTAAGCTGAGTTTTGGTACAATATTCCATTCGCTCAGGGTAGTATGAGATGTGTGGCTAGGCTCAGCAGTGATGATACACCTGTGGCTAGGCCCAGCAATGAAAATAAACCTGCAGTTGGCTAGGCCGAATGGTTCAGCCAAGCCATAGCTAGAACTGCCAATCCATGCGATGGCAGCCGAGGGCGAATTTTCGGACCCATACTTCCGGACGCTTACTTCCGGACCCTCTCATGTCCGTGTTTTACCGACCATTCGGAGCGAAGGGGGCGTAGCGTCGGACGCAGCAACGAATGGTTAGGGGTTCAACTGTACTGCATACACCGCGAAATTACCGTTTTGCCATTGCACGCGGGCACATGATATAATGCGTGCTGAGCGACGCGTCTGGATGTACGAGGGCAGGCCTTTTACCTGCGGGTGCAGTTGCAGGAGGCGGTGGAGAAGGGCAGTACCGCTCAACGCCATGCCGGCAACGATGTAGTTGGGTAGACACATAAGCTGCGTCAGCTCCGTGGAATTGCCGCCCCCAGTCCAAGGATACACACCCTCCCAGCAGAAATCCCGGGGAGAGGAGCGCTGCTTAAGCGCTTCGTATAACGGGTGGTAATTCCGGTTGAGCGACGCAAGAAATTCTCGTCGGCCCAGGTGGTGGGATACATCAGCAAAGCTGTGCGGGATCAAAGTCACCAGCAATACGGCTACAGCGATGCGATTGAAAGGCATCGCCTGTATATGCTAAGACGACGTCAAAACGACTAAGCCCGTCAAGAGCTTGCAAATAAGAGCCGTGGGGATGCCTGGATGCCCGACACAGATGGCATAATTAAGGAGCTAGAGCCCAAACCTGGCAGCGTCATGTGGGACAGGGTATGCTGAAGGGGTGGGGAAACCGCCGTGCTGCGATAAACAACAGCCGTGCCGCTTGCCCGTGCCAATTTCTCCTGATATAGAAGCTCTGCAAAGCGGTAATCCAAATTCATCACGGCTTAGGCATGGATTGCACGCACCCATGACCATCGGCTGGCAACTGTGTACTAGTGCTCTTTGTTGTGCATTTGGGTCAATCCCCAGTCGCGAAGGCATGCGATATATTTCCGGTGAAGGCATGCGATATATTGTATTCCTCCGGTTCCATTCGGAACAAAGCACAGGTAGCCCGCGCTTGCCACGTGTGCGATGCTGCTACTTGTTCTCGAGCGGCAATAATTGTGTTGTTTCAGGTTGTCTTCGCGGATCGGGCGTACGGCATCTGGTGGCATCAGGTTACTGATGTCCGATGTGAGGTGCCAGCACTTCCGTGTCCTGCCACTGTCTTTGCAATGGATTTGCCATGGAATGAAGTCGAATGTAACAGCGGTCTGCATACCCACTCGCATGTTGCGGCCTGAGCTTCCTACCGTAGCTTGACCTTTTTCTTTCAACGTGTACGAATCAACGCCATAACCCTGTATCTCGCAAATGCAGGCGATAGCCGGTCCAATAAACCCGCTGATTCCTCCTGCATTGACCGTTGACGAGAAGAAGCGGCGAATTCGATGGGTGCTGAATAAGATAACTTTCAAGAAATATCAGCAGAATTCAGGGCACCTGCTTCGAGTCGAGGTCATTATTTGTCGCCTTTCCTCGCCACTTCTTATCGTAACATACCTTTTGATACGACTAGGCGCATTATTCACGTAGTTCTTCCTTGTCCTTCGTTGTTAAAATTGGCCTGTTTCCCCATCAGGTGGACACTGTCGAGATCTTGGAAGACCTCGCAACTCAACTTTACTTACGGGCCATTGTAGTGCACAGCTTGTCGAGCCTGTACGCCCAGCTTTGCGTGCAATGCGACCGGAAATTACCTTCCTTTGCTGCCGAGGTGCGCTGAACACTTCGACTGGTTTGTTTCTTTCGTTTTTGCCAACCTGACTTACAACATTGTTACAACTACGTTTGCTCCCCTGGATGAAACCAGGCATGTGTGTTTTGGGACTTTTGGGAGAACTACGTAACACTTCAGCATGTCCCCGACCGTGCGTGTGCCCTCATGTGAGAATCAGACCGGCTGGGTCTGATTCTAAAAGATGCACCTTGCCACGTGTCACAATCGTATCATTCCTTGCCTCGGCCCGTCCCTACTGGGCGGCCCTGTTTCTCCCCAGCCCTTGGTCAGTGCGGACGCATCGCAGCGCGGCGCACCCACTTCGTTCCGTACCATCCTGCTGCGACAGTGCGAGGCCGATTTGGCCACGTGGCAGACCGCGGCGGAGGGCAGGGGAGGCGAGGTGCGCGGGGGCAATGGCTCGGTGAGCACTGAGCAACGTCTTCTGTCTTGCGGACACAGTCTCTTGCCTATTAATCTTTGGACCGGTTTTTGTAATGATGACCAAGTCCTACCTTGCCAACGCCAGGGGTGTATGGAGAGAGATACGACACCACTTGTGACAGCGTAAAGTAAACAACATCGGACCTGCTATCCTCTTGCGCGGGGAGCACTTATCGCCATTGCGAGCAGCTGTGGATGGCCACTTGTCACTGTGGGCCACAAGACGGTTGAACGCAATCCCCAGCGCGGCCAGTTAGGCTAGAAACACACGCCCTGATCAAGCATGCTGTTTCCGGCCCCACCGTCTAGGTCATCTAGTCGCTCCACACGTAAGCCAGCCATAATTTCAATGCACAAGGATACACATTTCCATCACCATTCATCTTCATCATCCTGAACGACTCGAAAACGCGGAAAAGATAACGGCAGGCTCGAGCTACCATGGTCCGGATTCTCCCGACTTCTGGCCTGCGCTGGTTGTCTCTTTGATATAGCAGTAGTACATCTTATACTAGTAGATCATATACTATCTACTAGGTAGTAGATCATACACTTGTAGATCATATACCAGACCCCTTGTGCCACCTCCGAGCGAATAGATTTTCGGGTTCTTATTTAGGTTGCCAGTTTAGGTGGGGCGAAAGTCATATTCGAGTGTTGTTTGCCCCTTATGTGACTTCGGACCCACATCTTGGAGATACGGCGCCGTACGCCCAAGAACGGCACGGCGCAGCAGGGAGAGGCGTGCTGACACCCACTTACCTCTTATTCGCCGACTTCATTTCGGTCTACTATTTTATCTGGTTTCCGTCTTTTTAGTACCAACAGTTTAAGTCGTCCGACCAAAATGTGAAGTGAAGGCGTTAAGTTAGCAGCTCAAGTCGGACGGAGCAAGTGGGGTCTACTCGTAGTACTACTCCTATAGGATCCTCGGTACCAACGGAGTAAATCTACCGTGGTTTAGGCACTATCAATGGTCACTGTACCCACCAGCATCAGGCACAATCAAGGGTGACTGTACCCACCGGCGGCCGGCCTGTTAGTGCACGCCTCAACCTCATGACAGTGACTTAGTGCCCTACAGACGCCCCACCTACTTGCAGACCGACATGGGACCCCACAGTATCGTATCATGTCGGCTGCCTTGGGTGGCCGATGGCCCTACGCAGGCCAGTGTGAGACGGACATTCCTTGTCAGCCACACGGCCATTCCTTGCTAGCCACACAGCCATCTCTCGCTCCTGTCGTCGCTGTCCTGTGCTCCCCTGCGCTACCCTGTCAAGGGTGTTCTTTGTGGGATGCTCCGTGACGCGAGTTTGCTACTACTATCACTAGTTATTGCAGTAGTCTAGTAGCTGCAGTAGTACTAGTAGCTGCAGTAGTACTAGTAGCTGCAGTAGTACTAGTAGCTGCAATAGTACTAGTAGGTGCCGCGACGACTGGGCCTGTTGGAGCTGGGTGCAAGCAGGGGAGGCAATAGATCGAAAAGACTCGCAGGGTCAAGGGGGTGCACAGGACGGACATGCGGATGTCTCATGGAGGTGAGCTGGTTCCAAAGAGGGTGTCGTTGGCTGTAGAAACCGCATGTGTCATCACCCCAGGGCCGACTAATGGATGCGACCACACCAGGGGAGATGGGGTGTTTGTGCGGAATCATCCAACCGATGGTGTATGGGACAGGATGACACGCGCGCCAGCACCACTACAACAACCTTCGTCGAATTCCAGCGCTGTGCAGCGCCCTCTTCCTTTTAAGCAAGTGCGCAGGGCCTCTCCAGCTGCCGCATGTGCACCGTCCCATGGCTTGCTGGCACTTGTCACGTCTGACACTGCCATTATGCCTTCACACCAATTGATGCCACAGGCTGCTCCCTTGATGGTTTGCGACACCTCCTTGCATTCACCACGGTAGGCCCTGCCACTGCAATTGCAACACGCGGATGCCCCTCCTCTCGCCTCACATGCCGATGCCCCACACAGCACGGCACCCCTCCACCTGACGGATGCGCGGATGTTGTGGCACCGAGGAGAGGCGATGCGAGTGCAAAGGGGGATGTTGGCGACGATGCTTTGGGGCTTGCAACCGGCACGGATGGCCCACCCACGGCTCCCTGGGAGCGCCTGGTGGGTTGCGTGAAACTGGTCGCCAACCTCTACAACGTCGGGTTCTTGGATCATGCAACCGTCGTGCGCCACCTGTCCTCTCTTGCCCATGGACAGGCTGGCTGCACGCCAAGCAGCCACGGCACCGTGGATGGCACTGCTGCCACCGTCGCCCTCCCTCCCTCGACAAGTGCAAACCTGCAGGGTGGTGGCCAGGGGGGGCATGCGACCGGGGATGAGTCCACTGTCCCGGTTTGCGACGCCATCGCTGATCTGACCTCCACGCAGCATGCCGCCACCTTGTCTACTGGCACCGCCACCATGTCTACCAACAACGGCCGCGTGTCTACTGGCGCCGCCACGTGGCTGCTAGCCACCTTCCTGTGCGAGCTGGAACCATCCATGCAGTATTTGGCAGTGGCGGACTTGGAGGTGGGGATGGAGGCCACCATGTGGTCACAACACGCCTATTGCACGTACAGGTTGCACATAGAATTTGCACAGACCAACTGCATGTACAAGCTGCATACGTCGTGTCTGGGGTGCGTAGTGTAGTGTGTCCACCACATGCTGTTGCGGCGGTGTCGAACGATATGTCCAAACAATGTCATATTGCAACCATAACTTGATGCCTTCATGCAAACAGCTGACTTGAAATGGCTCCCTGCTGAGTTCCCCCTCTAACCCCTCCCCTGCCAATCACTGCAATGCAGGCAAAGACATGGCACGTAATTAGTGTCCCAAACGCTGCTACTCCAAAATGCCAATAATGTGACTGCTGCTGCGCTGCCAACATCAATCGGACAACCAAATGAAATTTCTGGAATGACATGTCTGTATGCCTTTTGTTTCATACTTGTCGTCCCCAGTTTCTTTCTGTTTCTTCCCCCCTTGGCACTCTATGCCCTTACCCATGCCATGCATAGCGATGTCCCAGCATGTGTTCCTCCGTCCATAACGCAAGATAGGCTGTTCCATAGCTGCAGGACATGTCAGATGCCGTTTGCGACCTGGTGCTTTAGGTCTGACGTTGCCCTATTTTGCTCTGCCCGGCCATGTAGCTGACCGCCGTGTTTGGTTTATTCAAGAAGACTCTGTTTCGTGTTTGGGCTGTGACCGTCACCACGCAACCAAGTAGGGTGGGTGAAAGGCACACACCTTGTGCAGCGTTCACCAGTGCTGGGACACAAAACAAGGGCTTTGGCACATGATCATGCTGGCAAATGACCCATGCATCCCCTCATGCAAGCACGCACAACACAATGTGTTTCTGCCCCTGTGCCTTGCACTGCCCACATGTGCCATGGGTCGGTTGGAGGTGGATGGGGTGGGGTTACGGGCTGGGTTGGCTCTACCTGCGGCTGGCCGGACCTGTGCAAACTGCGGGTGCAAAGGACAGCCCCTATTTGCCCGTGTCGACCAGCTCTTGCGGACGCCAGCGTTACCGACGCATGTGAGGGGCAGGCTGCGTGACTGCTCGGCGCTTGGTGACAAGTGGCGGCATGCCAGAGCGACGAGTAAGAAAATGGCGAGGCTTGGAACTGTCAAATGGTGGCGAGTGTTTCTGGCTCACATGATCTGCCTGTGTTTTGCTTGTGTGGGTGCCTGCATCCTTATCCGCGTTGCTGTTTGTGTTCATGTGTGTGTTGGTGTTTGTGCCATTGTGTCTGTTGGTGTTAGAGTTGCCGGTTGTGTGGAGGCTGGGGTTGATTACATGATCATTGGCCGTGCTGGTGGCTCTTCTCCATCTGCCCGCCCTCATGCCCCTGCCCCCATGCCCCTGCACACCCTTATGTCCCTGCTCCTCTGCTTCCCCATGCTCCTCACTCTACCTGCTCATGCCCGCATCCTGCCTCCGCATCGTGCATGTTTGCTTTGGTGCCATCGTGCATGTTTGCTTCGTTACCATCGTGCATGTTTGCTTGGGCGCCACCGTGCATGTTTGCTTCGGTGCCATCGTGCATGTTTGCTTCGGTGCCATCTTGCGTGTTTGCTTCGGCGCCATCGTGCATGTTTGCTTCGGCGCCATCGTACATGTTTGCTTCGGTGTCATCATGCATGTTTGCTTCGGCGCCACCGTGCATGTTTGCTTCGGTGCCATCGTGCATGTTTGCTTCGGCGCCATCGTGCCTGTTTGCTTCGGTGCCATCGTGCATGTTTGCTTGGGCGCCATCGTGCATGTTTGCTTCGGTGCCATCGTGCATGTTTGCTTCGTTACCATCGTGCATGGTTGCTTCGGCGCCATCGTGCATGTTTGCTTCGGCGCCATCGTGCATGTTTGCTTCGGCGCCATTGTACATGCTTGCTTCAGTGCCATCATGCATGTTTGCTTCGGTGCCATCGTGCATGTTTGCTTCGGCGCCATGGTGCATGTTTGCTTCGGCGCCATCGTGCATGTTTGCTTCGGCGCCATCGTGCCTGTTTGCTTCGGTGCCATCGTGCATGTTTGCTTCGGCGCCATCGTGCATGTTTGCTTCGGTGCCATCGTGCATGTTTGCTTCGTTACCATCGTGCATGTTTGCTTCGGCGCCATCGTGCATGTTTGCTTCGGTGCCATCGTGCATGTTTGCTTCGGCGCCATGGTGCATGTTTGCTTCGGCGCCATCGTGCATGTTTGCTTCGGCGCCATCGTGCCTGTTTGCTTCGGTGCCATCGTGCATGTTTGCTTGGGCGCCATCGTGCATGTTTGCTTCGGTGCCATCGTGCATGTTTGCTTCGTTACCATCATGCATGGTTGCTTCGGCGCCATCGTGCATGTTTGCTTCGGCGCCATGGTGCATGTTTGCTTCGGCACCATCGTGCATGTTTGCTTCGGCGCCATCGTGCCTGTTTGCTTCGGTGCCATCGTGCATGTTTGCTTCGGTGCCATCGTGCATGTTTGCTTCGGTGCCATCGTGCATGTTTGCTTGGGTGCCATCGTGCATGTTTGCTTTTATTTTGGCTTGCAGCCAGCCGCAGGCCCCCCGCTTTCATTTGCTACCTTCTTATGCTTTCCCTCGGCTTGTGTTGCCCACACGGTCTCCCACGCAATTTCCACTGGCGTCGGCGCTGGAAACCGCAACTGTGCCTGGCAACCCTCAAACCGCAACCGGCACCGCACACATGGCTCACAGAGGACATCGCTGGCCTCCAGTTTGAGCGCCGAGTCGTCTGCATTGCCCGCAGTTACCATAGGTGGGGTGCCCGGGCCGCCCATGACATTATTTCATCAAATTTGCAGAGTTTTTTAACTGCACGCAGGGGTGTAGGGAGGCGTCTTGTTACAACATCTGATGATTTTGATAATGGTGTGTTATCTGCAAACATCCCATGATGGCTAGACCTGTTCCAAGGTAGACGTTGTGGGCCCATCGCTGGGGTGTCGTATTGCCCCGCTGGCTCCTGCACCTGCCAGGTGTCGCATCAGGAGGGAAGTGTGGCGGGTCCACCTTCAAGGTATCCGCTCATCGCAGGGAGGAAGGTAACTGGGGAAGGGTAACAGGGAGCACTCCTCCATAGGCCTGCCAGGGCTGACTTCATGGGCGTGGAGATGCCCAAGGTTTCCCTTAGAGGTTCGTCCCCCTTGGAGTGTGCTACAGTATATGTGTAGCTTCTGTGTAGCACTCTCTCCTGGTTCGTCATCCTTTCCCTCACATCCTCCTCTGCCTCTGCCCACCTTCTGTGGTGGAAAACAAAGGGCCGCTAATCTGCTGTGGTGGAAAGCAAAGAGCCGCCAATCTGCTGTGGTGGAAACAAAGGGCCGCTAATCGGCTGTGGTGGAAACAAAGGACCCGGATCTTTCCCCGTCAACTGTGCGCTGTTCACCCAGCAAGACTCTGACCGCGGCGATGGCCTTGCTGAACCACTCACCGACACTGGCACCGGATCGGGTCACGCAGGACCAAGGACTTGAGTGATGCATCGGCCATGGTCCGCGAGCTGGGCCCGCTGTCTCCCTCACAGGCGCAGGCCACGGTGGGGACGTGGCTGGTGAGCAGCCTCATGAAGCCGGCACGGATCACTGGCCTTGGCACGCGGAGCATCACCGACGCGCTGCTGAAGGAGTGGATGGCGGGGGGTGCCCTGGACGTGATGGCGGAGGGGGACATGGAGCGCCGCATGCTGGTGCTTCTGCTGGCGCACCTGACAAGGGCAGAGGGGGCGTTGCTGCCTGCTCTGTCTGCCGAGGATATCTACAAGGGGTGAGCGGTCACGCAGGGTAGTCTAATGGGGGCTTGGCAATGACAGAAGTGACCAGTATCTCCTACAGTGGCAACGAGCAGGTTGAGGGTACCGGCATGGGGCATGTTGGCCATTTGCTGCCGGTCTGGCATTTGTCTTGCTTTTCGATGCCCTCGCTGATGTCATGGTTGCATGGGATGACATGTTGATGTCCCTCCGCTGCCATTGTCGATTGCAAATACCCCTCTGCTGCCCTTGGCCACTTCAGCGTTGTGGTTTGTCACCCTGCTTGGTTCCCGCGTGCCAGCCATGCTCACTGTTTCTGATTTGATGTTCTGATTATTACTTTGTAAGGTGAGTAGGATACTTTGTAAGCCCTTGCGGATGCTTTGGCTCAGTGATTACGGTTTTCCTTGAGAATAGGGTTACCATGTTCGCACACAGGGTATGGGGCACCCTGGCGTGCACGACCCTTGCTAGGGTATGGGCACCCTAGCGTGCACGACCCTTGCTAGGGTATGGGCACCCTAGCATGCGCAACCTTGCTCCTGTGCACGTTGCGCAACCTTGCTCCTGTGCACGTTGCGCAACCTTGCTCCTGTGCACGTTCCGCGACAAGCTCTGCATCTCCCTCATCATTTGCGTCTCGCCCGCGCATGATAGTGTTCACAACTGGTATTGTTGCCTTTCTGCCTCTAGTTGATTGGATCTAAAGATCTTATAATTGGCGTGTGGGTGTCGTATGGCGAATATTGATCATTCTCGTTTATGGGTGATGTATGGCAACCTGCATGTGCGGGAATGTTGGCTCCGCAACACCTGTCGAATGCAGGGTTTCCCATGCCATCCGCCAGCTGCCTGACCTGGCGCTGGATGTGCCCCTGTGCCCTCAGCTTCTGGGGGCCATGATGGGACATCTCCTAATGATGCGGGTACTTACCCCGGAGCAAGCCCTCCAGTCTGTCGAGAGTGCTGTAAGTGTGGGTGAGGGCTGCAGCGTTCTTGTTGGCTGCCAGTGCCACGATGATCCAAAGTCTGGGGATGCATGTGTCGACTGTACAGTGGCATTAATGGATATTGGTGAGCAGGGACTTGTTGCAGTCGGGCATGCGTTCAAAGCCATTCAAGAAGAGGAAGGAGACGACGCGTTGATCCGCCTGTTTGATACAACAGACACGTATGTCGGGGAAGAATTGGCCACTGGTAGGATTTCCAAGGAAGGCACACCGCGAGTGCTGCCTGAAGTTAACGGGTCACCCAATGAGGTAGTGTCTGAAAACTTGCAAAGTAGTCCTTGGTTAGCAGTCTGTACGGCGCTGGTGGCAGCTGTGCACAAGACTGGGAGTCACGAAGGTTTGATGGTAGGTGCTTTACAGTCCATGCCTCATGGCTTAAGGGGCTTTTTGGACACAAAATGCGGGGAATTAATGCAGCTAACAATTTAGAGATTTGAATAACGTACAAACCCCCATAGCTGGTGTGCACTCTCAACTGGTCATGTAAGTTGTCTTGACCATGTAAGTGTTGCAATGGATCTCGGCCACGTCTCTAGCCGGCAGGTGTGCTAGCTAGGCATGGCAGGCCGGTACCTAGTGTATGCTCAGACTAGCTCAAGCTTGACAACGTATGCTATGCAGCTGCGGGTGCATCATGGATGCAAGCACACATGTGCCCAGCAATTCCTTTGCACCCATTAATCAATCAATTAATGAATTAAGTAACATTATTTCCGCTGGCAGCATGTGTAACACATATCCCTGACAAGGGGCATACATTCTGAGCTGCAACCTGCAGGTGGGGGATGCAAACCGCCACCTACTTGTGCACCTGCACCACCATGATGTATCATAGGCCTAACATTAATTAATTAATTAATTAATTAATTAATTAATTAATTAATTAATTAATTAATTAGACTCGTGCTCCCGTTGGGGAGTCACGGAGGCCTAACATTGGGTGGAAGATGATTATTGTCATTGTGGCAGGCAATGTCTAGGGTATGGCATCCTTGTTCCGAATCCCCCTCCCCCTTGCTGTCATCCGCCACCTGTATGAAGGGTCCACCTCGGTGTGCACTTCCTACGGGTCCACACCACCATGCCCTTTACAGAAGGGTGTGTGGCAGGTGCTCTCGCCATACCTGTTCATTATTGTGGTCGAATATGTAATGATTCAGGCGCGCCAGCGGTTTGCTCGCATTGTGGGTAGGGAACCAGGGGTGAACCTGTCGCCAACAATTTCTGGCATGGCGGGGCGGACACGGAGATTCGTCTAGCGGAAATCAGATATGCAGACGACACCGCCCTCTTCGAGGACAGTGAGCACGTGCAGACGTGGCTTGACTGCCTCGCAATCGAGGCCCGAGTGGCGGGGCTGGAGGTCAGCAAGCATACCGAGGCCCTGGAGGTAAGGCTCACTCAGCCACCGCCCGACCTCTTTCTCCTTGATGGCTCTCGAGTCCAGTATCGGGACCACGTCAAGTTGCTGGATAGCTTACTCCCCAGCTGCGAGGCCAACGTGGACCACCGTATCTCCCTCGCCTGGCACGCTTTACGCCAATACAGGGCCCTGTGGCGCAAGCCCTTGGGCAAGCTAGAGAAACAGGACCTGTTTAAGGTCCTGGTCCTCCCTGTTCTTGCGTACGGGGACGAGACGTGGACCCTCACAGCCGACCTTGCCAAAATGCTGGACGGCGCGGTCACGGTACCAACATGCTGCGGTCAATTGTCCGTGTGGGATACGCTGCTCATGTCCGCAAGGCCGGAGGACTTGTACCTAGGCATGCCACTTATCGCCAGCACCATCAAGCAGCGGCGCCTGCAGCTACTAGTAGGGCACTTGCTCGCACCAACCAGGTACGTAGGTCTACACTTCACGTGCATGCATGGCCCCTCCGCTGGGCTGCGCCCCGCTCGCAGCCGGGCAGGCACCTCCTCACGTGGGTGCCGGGCCCAGCCAGGCTAGATGCCGCAAGGCCGGCGTGCAACTTCAAAGAGCAGCTCGTAGAGGACATGGGGGGCTTAGGCCTCTCCGTGACTTGGAAAAAGATGATGGACAAGGCCAAGTGGGCTCAGGTCATATCTGGGCGTAAATACTTTTCTTATGAACATTGCATCGTGATCTCACCTCTGCAATCCATCATGTTCTCAATAATGTTCAAGTCACATGCTCAGCTGACTATGCCGTACCATAACGTGAGACAACCATAGCTGCCGAGATCAATGGTTGCGCCATGCCATATCGAAGGATTTAACAAGGGAGCTGCACAAAGCTGGCAGCCGGGGCTATCAGAATCCAGCAGCATGCACGATTGCTAGCCAGGTCAAGTTTTTTCCTCCATCCCATGATCTCCAACCTTACACTTGTGCGCACCCATAGACATCTCATGCATTCGGCCCTTGGCTAGCGGAAAGGTGATGAGGACGCACGGCAATGTAGCACAATTTTGATGCACAAATCGCTGAATCGCATTCGTTACTGGAAATAGGGATGTCGACAAGCTATCTAGTGCATGGGCCAACTAGCAGAGGCGAAACCATGCATGCAGTCGGCCTAGTTCATACGGACGTGCATGTGGACATTCGTGATAGGAAGGATGGAAACTTGCTCAGGCTGTACAGGCAACTACGGAATTCTGAGCAGAAGCTATCATGCAATAATAGGCAACGAGACACATACACTAGTGCACAACACAAGCCTAGGCCTACTAAGGCCTCCGCTTGATCAGAGTCGCCAGGATTGTAAAAAGCCACACATTCAAAATATATCAAGCTCCGTAGTTTCTCCCTAGAAACAGCAGATGCATTTTGTTCACATGCACTTCACACTTTATTAGCATCAGCCGTCATTTTACATAACGACCCAATTCTTTAGAGCACTTGAACCGGCAGTTCTTGTCCGATGATGCGCCCTGATTTATTCTGGACAATGTGGATGTCCAAGCATGACGCCTTCTGGCAATTGACGACGGCGGGCTTACGTGTTACTCGTTGCACTCCGAGGTTCCACCCGAGACCATGTAGAGGTATCGCCGGCGGGTGCTGCATGGCCGGTTTAACAAGCCGCGCCTGCCCCGGCATCGACGGCACCAACGAGTTCTGACCCTCCGAACAGGCAGGCGGCGAAACCAACGAACATAGGTCATCCATGCGCAACTTAGGACGCCTGTGTATTTTTGATGCTGTTGGGATCAATTATTTGAAGAACATAAGGAGCCACCCGGACCAGCGCAATAAACGACCCCAAGTATCCCAGGTGCTTTGCAAGCCTCACAAGGGCCTCCTTCTCACTGGGGCGCTTTGCGAAAAACATCGCGACGCCTTCGTTCGGACAAACGTCGGTGAAAAGATGGCACGAGGACGAAGGTGTCCGGGAGCTTCGAATTGGAAGCGTGGGCCGGAAGGCTACAGCTGTAGTGGGCAGTGGGCATGCGCACGCGAAAACGAGGCATGCGCGCGCTGTTTCATGGTTTACAAGATGTATGTGTAAGCGCCGGGCGATGCCGTTAGGAAATTCATTGATGCTGTCGCCTATCGCACATAGCTGCACATAGGCATGTCAACCTGATCATTGATGTCGCGGACCCACTGTAGGCTGCCGACTGTAACAGAGACACAGAGACAACACAGCCCCTGCCTATTCCTATGTTTTTCTCACGTGTACGGCCTTATAAGCTTCGCCAATTCTGGCGAACCTAACGGTTCTTCCGAAAATTGGCAATGCGGGCTTGATGCGGGCGGTGTAATAACAGGGTTTTCACACTCGGGTTTTTTTCGGTCGAATTGTTTGGACGCTCCGGCGAAATTCGGCGGACTTTCGGCCAAAAGTGGTATGCGCCGGAACAGGGCCGTGCACGCGCCGGGCTTGACACGCTGTACGGGCTGCGATAAAATGGCAAGTTTTTTACGGCTGTTTCCGTGGGCTGGTCGGACATGTTCAGAATTGGGCATGCGAACCTGATGCGAAGGGAATTTCGACCGTCCAGGTGGACGCATCCTATTGGGTCGGACAAGTAAAAATTTGTGGCGCGGCGCCCCCCCGGCCACAATTGGGGTGGAATTCCAGTGGTATTGGGTGGTAGACCCATTTGGGGGTCTACCACCCAATACCACTGAATTCCACCTGATTTGGCCAAATTCAGTGGTATTACGGTGGATGAACGGAAATGACCCGTTTTTCCGTTTTGGACCGGAAAAACCCAGTGTGAAAAAGTTTCGTCGAATTTTTACCGGCCAACACGGAAATTCGACCGAAAAAAACCCGAGTGTGAAAACCCAGTAACCCTGTCGGACCACCGGCGCGGGAAT
Organism: Mesostigma viride; assembly: GCA_009746045.1. Taxonomy (NCBI): domain Eukaryota; kingdom Viridiplantae; phylum Streptophyta; class Mesostigmatophyceae; order Mesostigmatales; family Mesostigmataceae; genus Mesostigma; species Mesostigma viride. Next base: position 1,198,218 of record RPFO01000123.1, read on the forward strand.
CAACTCAACTCAACTCAACTCAACGCCGCAGATGTGTACGTCTTGGGCAGCAGAGGGCATGAAAAGTACCGCATGCTCAGTCGCCTGCTCAGTCGATGTTGTCGCCAAGCGTTTCCGACGGTTGACTGATTGGCAGGTGATGACAGCATGTGTACGTAAGTTTCTCAAGTAGGAAGTTCTCCAATGATCGACAGCGTCCGACTGCTCCCTTATCAAGTAACGTGCGTGTTTGCAACTTGCCCGTTGAAACTCTACGGCGGAGCCAATTTTCGGAAGAACCTCACCCTTATGCTTGCAAATTCGGGACAAATTCGGTGGATGGATGGATGGATGTATGTATGGATGGATTGACGGATTTTCATCCCCTATTCCTATGTTTTCTCACGTGTACGGCCTTATAAGCTTCGCCAATTCTGGCGAACCTAACGGTTCTTCCGAAAATTGGCTCCGCCTGATAAAGCGCGGACGTTTGGACGTTGCGTTACATGGCAAGTGGCAGGCACTTTCCGATTTCCGTTGGTTCAGGCGGGTTGATAATAAATTTGCGCTGCCGTATCCCAAGCAAATTGCTAGTACCCACAACTGTCGGACAGCCGGCGTGGCAAATGTGCGTCAAAGAATCAAGCGGGCAACTGGATGAGGCTTACGATTTTTGTTGAATTTTCGAACAGTTACGGATGACCCACACGATTCTACCGTCTTGTGGTTCTGGTTGAAAACGCTCCGCCACATTTTCATCCAGACAGGGCAAGATATGAAAATGACGGTCTGACACCCTCAACGGCCTCCCGAAACAAAAAAATCCCCCATCCGACCTGAATCTGGGAATGGAAGGTGGATGCTGACCGAAAAGTGATACCTTAGTACGGAATTGCAACGCCATATCTCATTGCCGCGACCACACGACCTCTTGGAGCAGGCGGATTCATTGATTGCATTTGTGAGGTCGACAACGAGGCAGCTGACTAGGCATCTAACATGCCAGGTCGGCCGAGGTATGAATCGTTGGGCGACTTTGGTACGCAGTTGACGCTTGGATAAAGCAACCATAGGGAGATCTGTCACGGCCGCAAGTGAGGGAGACTGCGGAACCGAGCAGACGAAAGAAATGCGCACGCACTGATTCAAAGCATCGGATAATGTGACCGCTATTTTCAGATGCTTCTTGGTTATGGCGTCCTAAATCAAACGTTGCCCCGACGGCCTTGGCCATCGGCCCCTTGTCTGGATTTCTCAACCACGCTTGGCCGTGGTCTGTTTAGCAAACATGCCGAAGGTCAGTCTCCCCCGGCAGCTCCCCGCTCTTTCGAACTGGGCGGGCATTGAATTGCCTTTATGTTCCTCCATCCTCGCCGCGACAGCCACGCCGTAGTGTCCTGACCCAACACGGGATACTGCGCCTAGAGCCTCATAGGTCCTTGGTTTGTATTTGCGTTTTTTTTCTGGGAGCGCAGGTACGGCGTGCTCAGTCCTCCAAATCGATGAAGTCATCGAAGTCTGTGACTTTGAGGGAGCTTCAACTTCACTTCCACCTTCCAATCAACGAGGTGGCCAGTAGGGTGCGTTGACCGTTTTCATTATACGTCTTCCATCTTCCCGCCTTCTCGTTTTTTCTCGGTAAATTCCCTCCGCGGCACACATTGAGATCCACCTGCCGCCCAAACTAATGCCAGGAAGACTGCATATGCCTTGCTCGTACTGTGCTGTGTCCACTGCAGTTGGGACTCTGCGTCACGGTACTTAAGCAACGATGTCGAGAGAACGGCATCGACCGGTGGCCGTATAGAAAGGTGCGTGACCCACACCGGCGCTTACGCCCGGAAGTCTTGCCTCGCACCAAGCTACGTGCTTCCACTCAGCGTGGCCGTACCCCACGTTATAGCTTGTGACATTGTTGCATTCGAGTTTTTTTGTCCATTGTCCAATAATTGTCAAACTGACTCATCCCAGGGGTTTCATTCGTGTGTCTTTTCGGCTACTTGGCCCCATCCCTTTCCCATCCCCCCTCCCTCCCCCCTTTGTCCCATGTGCCCCTCTGTGCCCCTCTGTGCTCAGGTCAAGAAACTGGACAAGCTCATCACCGAGCTACAGTCCACATCGCAGGAGCCCGAGCTGGTCGCGTGCGAGGGCGGGGTCACCCCCCGCGGCGAGGGCAGCCTGGCGGCGGTCAAGGACGAGGCGCGCCGCCGCCTGGAGAATGTGCGGGAGACGCGCGACTTTTTGCTGAGCAACCCAAACTCTTCTGGTAAGTGGCCCAGAATGCGCGAGGGAAAGCCATGCCTGCACCCACAGGCCTGGCTCGCTGCTACGCAAGTCTCTTGGTTTAGTTTCATCGATCTTGAGCCATCATGATCTGCACAAGCATGGGCATTGGGGCTGCTGGGGGAAGCATTGTTACTAGGGTGGCATGGTATAGGAAGCTAATTGCATAGTGACACCGCACGACAGTGCTCTGTGTCAAGTAATCATTGTCATAGTATTATGTCTGTGTGGTCATAATCATGGACTGTATGCGCTGCATGTCTTTGATCAGGAGCGCTTGAGAGCGTCCATTCGGTTCGAGACCACGTTTAGGGTATGAGACTCATAGAAAGCGGTTAACCGGGTATGACTATGTTCCAGTGGCTTGCTTGGAACGCCCTGTCGGGGAAAGGACAAGCACATGGCAATTCTAGTACCTGGTGCTCTCCGTTGGGCTTTCCTGGGAAGTGCCAGCGATGCAGTTTACGGAAGGCCCTCTTTGATGTCCTCTATAAGGGCTCGGGCGGTTGCAAGGGGTAGAGCATGCACGGCCGGTTGTTCAGCGGTGGCTTGGAGGACCTGTGTGTTGCCCCCTCTCCCTGCCTTGATGACTTCCCATGTCTGCTGGGCCTTCTCCGTTGGCTGCAGCCGTGGACGTGCAGTGCGCTTTGCGTGGGCACACGTTGGCAGATCGTGCGGTTCTGCGCTGCCCTCTGCCCCCCTCCTTACTCCGTGCCAAATGCACAGCGTAGGTTCCTGGTGCTCTCCAAGTCGAGCAAACCTTGGAACTAACCCTCCTACCTTCCCATTTTGCTCCCTCGCCGCACCCCCCCCTCCTTCCCCCCTCCATTAATATGATACCCACCCCCCACCACCACCAGCCCACCTAAAGCTGGGCAAGATCAAGTTCGCCACCACGGCGCGCAGCCCCGTCACTGCGTCTCGTCGCAGCAGCCGCGACACCGACCCCCCCCACACACACGCGGGCAACAACGGGGGAAACAGCTCCCCGTCAGACCCAGGGGTGGGGGACAGTGCAAGGGAGGGTGCGGCGGCGGATGCGGCCCCACCACCTCCCGGGCGCGCCAGCGGGGGCTGCTCCTTGCTGTCACAGCTCTCGTCAGGCAGTCACGCCCCCCCAAAGGAATGCTCCGTCTTCCTTACGCGCGGTGGTGGCCAGACGCCGCCATCGCGCTGTGTGGAGGACACCGCAACGGTGCGGGCGCAAGCAGCCACGTTTGGACGCAGCGAGGACGCGCACGGGGCACCCTCACACCACGGGGCGGAGCATGAGCCACACCAGCGGCGCCCGACATGGTCGTCCCGGTCACCCTCATGTGGTTTCTCAGGGGGGTCTACCCCCATGGAGGTGGACGCGCCCCCCCCCCGCGTGGATGTCTCCCTCTCCCTCTCCTGCTCCTCGGCGCAACCGTCGACCACCCACACCTCATGTGCGTCGTCTGCGTTGTCGGGCTCCACGCGCGCCAGCATCGGCAGCGTGCCGCCCAGCACCTGCTACGACCGCAACGGGAGCTGCAGCGCCACCACCGCGTGCGCCAGCAGTGGGCGTACAGCCGACCCGCGCCCCTCAGCCTTCCGCAGCTTACGCAACACGGGCGCGGGGGGGCTGGTCATTGCACGCCCCACCTCGCCCTCCCCCCTGCCCCTCCCCGGCGGCTCCGACATGTACAGCGCCAGCAGTGGGGCCAGCTCATCCAACCGATCGGCACCACAGGGGGGCATGTCGCCGCTCTTGCGCGCTGGCTCCGCCGAGTCGGAGACCAGGGCAGGGTCCCTGTGGGAGAACGCTGGGGGCAGGGACAAGGCTGGGTCGTCCGGAAGCTGCTCGCCGTCATCGTCATCGCCCCGGTCGGACGTGGCAGTGCCCGCGTCTGCCGACCCTTTCTCCTTGCCGGGGGGGATGGGTCACGCGCCCTCATCCTTTGCGGCGCCCGTGTCGGGTGGCTCCCCTCCCTCGCTCCCCTCGTGGTGTGGGGCGCCGCCTGCGGCCACGCAGCAGCAGCAGCAGCAGCAGCAACAGCAGCTGCATCAGCACTTCCAGCAGCTGCTGCAGCAACAGTTTGCGCAGCTGCCGGGCGTCCCCAACGGGCTGGCCAACATGCAGAAGTGGGTGGCGGCTCTGCTGCTGTGGCAGCAGGCCATGCAGCTCAACAGCATGGCGGGCAGCAACCTCATGTCCATGGTCGCCGCCTCCGCCAACAAGCAGCCGCCACCTGCCCCCGAGTCGCCTGAGGGGGGTTCGATGGTGAGTGGCCAAGTGCCCGCGTTCCCTCCTGCACTTGCGGGCGCCTTCTTCCCACACAACGTGAGCGGGCCGCCCTCCTCATCAGCGGCAGCGGCGGCGTCTTGGTGGCCCGCAGGCGAGTCGGCCCAGCAGCTGCTCACGCGTGCGCTGGCTGCGTTTGCCAACGCCAACGGGCCCATAATTGCGTCGCCGCCCGTGTTTTCATCACAGGGTAATTGACGCGGGCAGTCGTGTGGCAAGCCTGTGGCGAATGGGATGGGCACAAGCAAATATATGACGGCGATGGGAGCGGTTGGTCGAGACATTAACCACTGGTTACTGTCCTTGGTGGGTGCTCCCTATTTTTTATTTTCATGGGTGCACCCACGGAGCCGCCCAGCGTGTGTTGTGTTGGATGCAAAACGCGCGCTTCAAGCGTAGGAAACCCCCACAAGGGTGGGGATGTACGTAGGCGGGTGTCAGCCTGGTTACTTGTATTTCCAAACATGCTGGCAGCAGCGCGCGAGAAAGGGTGCCTCCCATGCATGGCAGGGTGGGTGGACCTGTCCGGGCGCAAAGCTAGCAAACAAACTTAAGTGTGAAACCGACGGCAAGGAGCGCACAGGCCCCCACGATATCTGGGGTGGCTGTGAATGAAGAAGGCGTAGAAACTATTATGTCCTATTTGCGGGGTTTAATTATAGTGGACCTGTTTGGCAGGTTGGGGCCAAACCGGTCGCAATTGGGCAGTTGCCTTCTTACCCCCGCGTCCTGCTGTGTCATGTATCATTTTTGTTGTGAGAGGCAAGGCGTGAGTGCGTCCATAGCCTCAGAAACTTGTCTTTTTTTTTTTTCTTTTCTTATCCATACAATCTTAAATCCCATGAGTGTGGGGTCATGAGTCGGACCACCTGGGCATACTACTCTTGTGATGTGTGTGTCGTGTCAACTAGACATGATGTCCTCGGGCAAATTCAATAAGAGCTGGAGGTATCGGTCAGCGTTAGTCGGCAGCTGCCCCATTTACAGAAGTTGTCATTGAATATCTGGGTGCAGTCACGGGTGTCTGTGCTGCTGTTTTAAGAGCATCACGATCCCTCATGTTTGTGCATGATAAGAGTGCGGGCGGTTCCCCACGGGGGGGGGGGGGTCGTTGTCCTCTACTACCTGGGCCCACTTGGCATTGTCCATCATCTTGTTCCAAATCACGGAGAGGCCTAGGCCTCCCATTAAATTAAATTAAATTAAATTAAATTAAATTAAATTAAATTAAATCAAATTAAATCAAATTAAATTAAATTATAACATGACTCCGTTGGGAGATCATGTAGCACATATTCCCGTGCATCCACTCTCTGAGCATCCGCCACGAGCCACGAGCCACGAGGTAGCCATGGCTGACGGCGGCGCTCATAACTTTCACGTTTGAGCACCGAATTTAGTCGTGAATATCACAATCGCTTCGTCTTTCTAAGACGCACATGCTGATATAATTTTCCGACGCTATTACGCAATATACGATGAGCAAACGCCCATCGACGCAACGCAGCCTGACGGCTGCGCTCGGCAATGAAAATACGTCTGCAGCTCCGGCTGCAGCTTCGCCATCAGGGCCGGAAGGCAGTGGTGACACTAGTCGCGCACTGGTGGCCGCCCAGCAGCCTCCCGGGCTTCCTGCCTCGCCATCGGCCTCGCCAGACCCTAAACGCAGCCGCTCATCCTTTCCACGCGAACCGCGTTTCAAGTACCACTCCTTCCATGCCGACGATCACGACTGGTTCAACAACATTTCTCCGGTCGCTGCTATGAAATGCATTTTCTTCGGGGACTACGCCTCGCTTCTTGAGCTGTGCATCTACTTTCACAGCATCCGTCGCCTACTGGAATTTGACGGCCGTAATTTTACACAGAGCCGCGAACTGCTGCTGACGGGCTTGTACCCCCGGCCCGAGCTTCAGCACATGATTCTTTGTTCCCTGCTGACGAAGTCTGACGGCGAGATCTTGGCCCCCACCATCTCCGCAGCCCAATACCGCTCCATCCTCACGGAAGCCTTTCAGCAGCACGTGACCCCCCTTGCCGCAGATGTGGCGGCAATGGGCGGCACGCTGGCTACTGAGCTCCCTCACATTTCCACCACCGTCACCTCCACCTCCACCCTCCTCGCCTCCACCTCCACTGCCACCTCCACCTCCACCGCCGACATCAAAGCCCAGCTCCTCGACATCGACCAGCGTCTTAAGAACAATGCCATCGCTATCGAGGTCCTGCAGAACACCGCAGGCCTCACCGCCCAGGCAGTGAAGGACATTGCCGCCAAGCCCGCCCCGGCTGGCCTGACCGGCGATGCTCCTCCCATCACCACCTGGGCGGACATGCTTAAGCAACACACCACCTCCACTGGTCACCTCCGCCGTCGCAGCCCAGCTTCAACGGCAGACGCTTGACCTCCGCGAGGAGGCCGAGCTCGCCAAGCGCAGCCTCAACGTCATTGTCAAGAACCTCAAGATGGAGGAAGGTGAGAATTCCGAGAAGCTTGCGCGTGCTTTTGAGAGAGAAATCCTTGATCGCATGGGCCTTACTGGTGAGATCGAGCTGGCCGCCCACCGCCTTCCCCGCGCGCGGGGTAAGGCAGGGCCGCCCCCGCTCCTTCTCACCTTTAAGACCCCGGCGGACAAGATTTCTTTTCTCAGACGCCGCAAGCGGCTCGAGAAGACTCTCTTCACCCTTGATGACGACTTGACCCTGGCGCAGCAACAACGGCGACGGGAGCTATGGCCGACCTACCACCAGCTCCGGCAGACCAAGGCGGGGCAGCCGGTGTACTGGAAGGGGGCGGCCATCTACGTCGGCCACAAGCCCTGGCAGGCGACCCCCGCGGCCCCAGCGACTCCAGAAGCCCCAGCTTAGGGGAATACAGCAGTAGTAGTGTAGAATAGATAGACCGTGGCCATGTACATGTACGCCTCCTAGAGGCCCTATTCCAGCTAAGCCACGCGCTTTATGTAATCATGTACATGTGTGCCTATGATGAGCCACACTCCAGACGATGCCTAGTTTTATTTAGTAATGCTGTGCCCATGCAGAGAGCTGCTCTCTGCTGAGACGCCACGCTCTAGTTTTTGTATAGCCATGATGATCTTCCCCCTCACAGGCATGCTCCCCCCTTACCCGGGCATAGCGTGATAGACCATGAGGGTGCGGGTGCCCTGGTGCACCTAGAGCAGGGGTAGCTTACATTCCCACCCTTGCATGAAGTAGCCTAGAATGTATTAAAAGCCATATGCCCCTTCTCAGGGCTATGTGCTACATCTACTCCCAACGGAGTGATGTTGATAATTAATTAATTAATATTCCCGTGGATGGATGGAGGGGGGGACAAAGCCGCGAAACCGAACTAATCTAACTCTACTTAAGCTAATCTAATCTAGAAAACCCTACCTATTCTACTCAGCAAAGCGCCCCTTCCGCTTGGGGTGTGGGGGCTTGCCCACAGCTAGGGGCGGGCTTGCCCACAGGCCTCCCATATCAAAGAGACAACCAGCGCAGGCCAGAAATCGGGAGAATCCGGACCATGGTAGCTCGAGCCTGCCGTTATCTTTTCCGCGTTTTCGAGTCGTTCAGGATGATGAACTCCCATATCCTCTACTAGCTGTTCTTTTAAGGTGCGGGCCTTGCGGCGTCGAGCATCGCGGGGCCCGGCCCACGTACGGAGGTGCCGGTGTTGGCCAGGCTGAGCTGGGCCGGCAGTCCCGCGGGGGGGCCACGCGAGGTATCTACCTGGTTGGTGCGAGCTAAGTGCCCCACTAGCTAGCTGCAGGCGCCGCTGCTTAATGACCAGTGCTTGTGATATATGGATATGCCGAGGTACAGGTCCTCATTGCGAACATGAGCAGCGTATCCTACACGGAAGATGGATCGCAGCATGTTGGTGACCGCGCCGTCCAGCTTTCTGGCTAGGTCAGCGGTGAGGGTCCACATCTCGGCCCCGTACGTGAGAACAGGAAGGACCAGGACCTTAAACAGGTCCTGTTTCTCTATCTTGCCCAAGGGCTTGCACCACAGGGCCCGGTATTGGCGTAAAGCGTGCCAGGCGAGGGAGATGCGGTGGTACGTCCACATCGGCCTCGCAGCTGGGGAGTAGGCTGCCCAGCAACTTGATGCGGTCCCGATACAGGACTCGAGAGCCGTCAAGGAGAAAGAGGGCGGGCGGTGGCTGAGTGAGCCCAATCGCCAAAGCCTCTGTCTTCTTGCTGACCTCAAGCCCCACTGCACGGGCCTCGATTGCCAGGCAGTCAAGCCACGTCTGCACGTGCGCAGTGCTCTCAAAGAGGGTGGTGTCGTCTGCATAGATGATGTCCGCCAGCCGAATCTCCGTTTCCGCCCCGCCATGCCAGAAACGGTTGTCGACCTGCATCCCGGGTTCCCTACCCACGATGCAGGCAAATCGCTTGCGCGCCTGAATCATTACGTATCTAAGTAGCTACTATGCCTCCGCCATCGATATCATTCTGTATTCATTAATAAGTCAGACAACTATTCCTAGCTGGATCCGCATGGTGGTCCAAAGTCGTGTGACGACTAGAGTAGTAGAGAGAATAAAGTAAAGGTGACAAAAAGGTCGTTGCTAGCTGGGATTATATGATGATGCATATTGGACAAACATTTAATTAATTAATTAATTAAACTCGTGCTCCCGTTGGGGAGTCACGGAGCACCGTTGTGCTTTTAATCGGTGTAGTGAAAAATAAAGAAAAGCATATCGTTATATATAGCATACTGATCAAGCATGCTGTTTCCGGCCCCACCGTCTAGGTCATCTAGTCGCTCTACACGTAAGCCAGCCATAATGGTTGTCTCCTTGATAATTTCAATGCACAAGGATACACATTTCCATCACCATTCATCTTCATCATCCTGAACGACTCGAACACGCGGACAAGATAACGGCAGGCTCGAGCTACCATGGTCCGGATTCTCCCGATTTCTGGCCTGCGCTGGTTGTCTCCTTGATATATAGCATATTTCACCCAGACTCATTACACTCACGCACGCTTCCTGCACTTGCTTTCGAGCATGCAACCTGCGCATCATCTATCTTTAAATCGCGGATGCATTGCATGAGCTTAATAAATAAAATGTGCCCGCCAAAGGACAGGGCCGGCATTGTGGAGTATGTAGAATAATTCGGCAAGTTGCCGAATCGGATTAAATGAAGACCCTTCTACTTGCCTTCAGGTATCAACTGCTGGTGGTCCATGTACACTGGCATGGCCAACACTCAGGTTGCGTGATCCATATGTGCAAGCACACATGTTTATGCCTGCCTGCCATGACATTCCAGCTGACAAGAGGGCCCACCAGAAATAGCGGATGCCAGTTGTTGTACATGTCAATCTGCTGGACAGATGCCCATGCATACTTCCAGCCAGGCACTTCTCATCATTCATGACCGTGGCCTCTGCAGTGCCACCATCAATGATCGCCACCGTCAATGTCTCTCTTACCTCACCGTCCTAAAACTCACCCCCGCCATCGCCCACATCCCCATCGGCATCATCCTCCCCCTCATCCGAGTCCAACATCTCCTCCCGATCAAACTGGTGGCCATCATATGTCACCGCCACATCGGGGCCCTTCGCCTCGGCCCTACCCCTGTCCCCCATGGAGCGATCAGCCACATCCTGGGTGTCATCGCTCGACTCGTCGTCAGACGAATCCAACATCTCCTCTGTCTCAAAGCGGCCCTCCGCGTAGGGTCCCTGCCCCTGAACCCACGCGGCCCTATCTGGTCCCGGACTGTCATCCGTAGCCGGCCTGTCCCGGTACAAGAAGCCAGCATGCAACTGCGCGTAAGGAATGCCAAGACCACGCGTGCTGGGTGCATCGTTGAAGCGAGCAACCTGCATGGCACCCGCTGTGGAGGCATGCAGGGCTATGGGGGCAAGTAGGGTGGTGTTGGCTATGGGAGCATGCGAGGCGGCAATGTTTGCTGATGGAGCTGGAGGCCATGGCTGGATTTCTGAACCATGTGCGACTGTGTTGGCCGGTGGGACCTGTCCCTGGAAAAGTCCAGCAGACCCTGGTAGCACTGGCGGACAAGTGGCCAAGGTGGTCGCTGATGGCTCTGCAACCACTGACGCGTTGCCACGCTTCTTCCTCGCACGCCCCCGCTTGCCACCTGGCGGCTGCCCACCGGCTGCCTCCCCCTGCTGCCGGAGCTGCAGCACGTTGGCGCGCGCTGCCACGCGGGCGAGCTCCCTTTTCCGCCGGGTCTCCTCGAGCCGGCGCGCAAACTGTCTCTGCCGCGCCGCTTGACGCTCCTCCCACACACGCATTCGCTCGTCGGCGGCGGCCGACGCATTGCCAGGTGTCTTCAGGTACTCGTCCCACAGCGCGCGCAGCACGCACGGGTGGCGCATCGGCAGCAGGTCTCGGCAGAGGTTCTTGTAGCTGCTTGCATGCTCCTGGAGCGCGCCCTGTGGGTATATTATCATCACATTCATAGTATAGTACAGTATCATTATCATAGTATAGTACAGAGCATTTTGATGGTGGGGGTGGAGGTGGAATGAAAGGGTAGTAAGGATACCCATTCAGGGGATGTAATTAGGGCCAATCCCAGCGCGCCACAATAGAGATCGCACAAAGGAGGACAATGGAGACGATGGAGACGATGGAGCGGGCGTCAGGGGGTTATAAGGAAAAAAAAACAGAGAGGCGACAAGAAACCCAGCGGTGGCCCACTAGAGCCGGGGGTTGGAGGCCAGGCACATCCATTGCCATCGCAGACACAGCCCATGTGTGAGAACGCTAGGGGCGTTGCACCGTCCACCTGCGCATACTGCCTGTAACCCGCCAACCACCACCACGTCACGCGTCCCTAGATTGGCCGTCCCGCATCCTGCAACGCAGCGGCAGTGGACGGGAGAGTGCATGGGAGAGTGCATGGGCATGCTATGGCACTAGAGCACATTACCATGAACCATGACATACAACAACACCATGGCTACTAGTTGTGTCTCATTGTCACGAGGTCATGCGATCCCACACCGGCAGATCGTGCCAGCTGCCACGTACGTTCTTGAGCAGCTCAATCTCCCCCCGCGTGAGCGGCATGTTCATCTCCTCCTTGGCGTCCTGCGGGGCAAACCCATCCGCACCACGGGCAGCGCCACAAGGCACACGCCGATGCCATGCATCGAAAGGACGAGACTTGGCGTGACCAGGCTGGTTTACTTTGTCCACCGGCCAAGTCCAAACTAACAGGCACAGGCATGGCATGGCATATACAAAGAGCCTGCGGCAGCGACGCTGCGGGATGGCTGGCTCGACTGGGAGGGGTACATGACCCAGGACGTACACACGGTATTGTTTTATGACCCTGGCATGGGAGGCTAGCAAAAAACAAACGGGATTTCGCCTCGCTTCAACCGCAGCCACATCAGTTCAATGGCTTCATGCAGGGTCCGAGTATGAGTATGCAAAGATACTGGGGTTATGCGCGGTGGATGGTGGTCTTAAGTTAGTACGGGGTATCCGGTGCAGGGTATGCGTCGACGATACCCCTGGGGCCTGGCGTCTGCATGGGAACATCCTGGTTCGGTGTGGTGGCTGTCTGAGTGACAAAAACGAGCTGACGAGCTGGTTGTTATCTGCAAAGCCGTAGGCCCCGCACCAGCCAGCAAATGCTATATGGGGCAGGCAATGAACCCCCCCACTATGAGCATAGTTAGGTTTTTATGAACATGGTGCGTGACCACACGGCAGGTGAAGGTGAGAAATGGCCAATCCAGGGAAGGATGGAGATCTGATATGTGCAAGTGACCGTCATTGAAAATGCCTAGGTGCTCCAATGTACTCAATCTAACGCCCCGTAGTCAACCTGTCTCATGTAGGGACCCACGGCCAGGGTTGAGACATATAGCAGCGGGCCCCAATTACTATAGACATGCACATAGAGTATGGGCATCCAGTGAGCTGGTATGAGATAAAGTGTTGGCCCCCCAAATACTCGAGCAGAGCAAGCGGCACATCAGTACCCGCTATGGCCGGCCAGCGTCCTGTCGCAACAAGCATTTACGCCGGTGTGCTTCACAGTGCAAGTGGCAAGCTACAGGGGGTGGGATCACACCTGGGACACGCGGCGCTTCTGCTGTATTGCCTAGGGTAGGGCGTCCGGACAGTGGGCACCTCAGAAACCAACCATGACACAACTGCAAACTTGGCAGGACACGGGCTCTCTCGGCGACTGCTATTGGCAGTGCTACAAAACCTTATGTGCCTCAGAGAAGAAATGTTCAAAGGGGAGCCTCACTGCTGTTGATCCCTTCCATGACGGCTGCCCTCATGCACCACTTCCTGCACCCACCTCTCATGCCATGCCAGGCCATGAGATGCCAGGCCATGCAACGCGATGCACTTTGATGCCTACCTTCACTGGGTTGTCGCCCGACCGAACCGCGTTCAGGTTCTTGTGTCGACACTTGGCCTGCGCAGCACCGCCGCATGTGGCAGCAGTTGCACGTGGGTGGTGGCATGCAGCCACATGTGTGGGAGATGAGAAGGTCAGAACATGCCCTGAATGCCTGGCAAGAGGGGACTGCCTGCCCTGGCACTCTCGCCCCTGCGCTTTCCAATCATGGATCCGACATAAACAGATTTCTTAGAATTCTAAGGCCGTCACAGCCACGGTGAAGCACCACAGGGACTGTAAGCAAATCCTGACAAAGGCACTCCAACGTCACGAACTACCTTTAAACCAAAAATGGATGATTATATTTACAAGAAAAATGGATGGCCACCCACATAACCTTCAGCCACCCACCCACCCCACCCAACTACATGGCACCGTTCACGCATCGCCAGCGCTGCATAGTTGCTTACACACCTGCTCCATGGTCTTGCCGGGCAGGTAGAGCTTTCGCACTTGCTCCCAGTTGGTCTGCCCCGCCTGCGACTTGAACCCGGCCGCCAGCAGTCTGCTTGAGAACAGGCGCGTGCGCACAACCGGCGGTGACCCGGACAAAGAGCATCGCAGAACATGAGATGCATGCAGGTAGGTGAGTGTGGGTGGATACGATGAACGGCACTCAGCCCTCTCAGCTGTTTGCAGGCCCTTTAAAAAGGCTGGAATCAGTGGGACTCATATGATTCCACAGCTGTTCCAAATGTCGTCACAAAAGAGTGAGGGCAGTTTTGGCATAACAAAGTCTATCACATGAAGCACGCATGCCCTACAGCTCATTCCTGACACGCTCGGCATGCCTGCCCAACGCGCCATGCCTTCCCTCCTATCTGCGCCATGCCTCCCCTCCTATCTGCGCCATGCCTCCCCTCCTATCTGCGCCATGCCTACCCTCCTATCTGCGCCATGCCTCCCCTCCTATCTGCGCCATGCCTCCCCTCCTATCTGCGCCATGCCTACCCTCCTATCTGCGCCATGCCTTCCCTCCTATCTGCGCCATGCCTACCCTCCTATCTGTGCCATGCCTACCCTCCTATCTGCGCCATGCCTTCCCTCCAATCTGCGCCATGCCTCCCCTTCTATCTGCGCCATGCCTTCCCTCCTATCTGCGCCATGCCTCCCCTCCTATCTGCGCCATGCTTCCCCTCCTATCTGCGCCATGCCTACCCTCCTATCTGCGCCATGCCTAGCCTCCTATCTGCGCCATGCCTCCCCTCCTATCTGCGCCATGCCTACCCTCCTATCTGCGCCATGCCTCCCCTCCTATCTGCGCCATGCCTACCCTCCTATCTGCGCCATGCCTACCCTCCTATCTGCGCCATGCCTCCCCTCCTATCTGCGCCATGCCTCCCCTCCTATCTGCGCCATGCCTACCCTCCTATCTGCGCCATGCCTCCCCTCCTGTCTGCGCCATGCCTACCCTCCTATCTGCGCCATGCCTCCCCTCCTATCTGCGCCATGCCTCCCCTCCTATCTGCGCCATGCCTACCCTCCTATCTGCGCCATGCCTCCCCTCCTATCTGCGCCATGCCTACCCTCCTATCTGCGCCATGGCTACCCTCCTATCTGCGCCATGCCTCCCCTCCTATTTGCGCCATGCCTACCCTCCTATCTGCGCCATGCCTACCCTCCTATCTGCGCCATGCCTCCCCTCCTGTCTGCGCCATGCCTACCCTCCTATCTGCGCCATGCCTAGCCTCCTATCTGCGCCATGCCTCCCCTCCTCTCTGCGCCATGCCTCCCCTCCTATCTGCGCCATGCCTCCCCTCCTATCTGCGCCATGCCTACCCTCCTATCTGCGCCATGCCTACCCTCCTATCTGCGCCATGCCTCCCCTCCTATCTGCGCCATGCCTCCCCTCCTATCTGCGCCATGCCTCCCCTCCTATCTGCGCCATGCCTCCCCTCCTATCTGCGCCATGCCTCCCCTCCTATCTGCGCCATGCCTCCCCTCCTCTCTGCGCCATGCCTCCCCTCCTACCGGTCCTCTGGCAACGTGAAGACGAGCCGCCTCGGGTAGTGCACCATGTGCTCCCAGGGGTAGAGGGCGGGGTTGAAGAGCGGGGCGAACCGGCTGGCAGCCGTCACCAGCACATCGGGCAGCTCCGCCATTGTGTACAAGGCGATCCACGGCTCAAAGGGGGTCCCTGTCAGCCGGTTGCGCGGGTTGCTGGGTAGCTTGGCTGCCTTCTTGCCAGCACCTTCTTTGGTTGCACCCTCCTTGGTCGGGGACGTGCCGTCGGCGTGATCGTGCGCGCCGCTGTTGTTGTTGCTCCCATACGCATCGGGCGCGCGGGCGACCGGGGCGTACCGGATGGGCCCAAAGTCAGCCGTGCTCGCCCACTCGTAGTCAAACAGAGGCACGCGGGGTCTGCTGCCAAGATCTGCCAGCTTGTCTGCTTGGCTCATCCGGGTGGGCGGATGTGCGAATGTGAGGCGGTGAGGAAAGGTTTCATGTGAGCGCGTTTCATGTGAGTGTGTGACCAGCGAGCGTGCAAGTCCAAGTCCAGTATGCATGTTGTCGTTTGTGCGAGTTCACATGCAGGTATGAGGGTTGGGGTTGGCATGTGCATGTGCGCATGTGTTTAGCAGAGCGGCCAGCGGTGTGTAAGGTTAACCTTGACCGTCGCGCGCGTTTGCATTTGGTGGAGTCCGGGCTGAGCACAGCGCACATTGCAGAGCCGTGACTGTACCCACAGATTCACCTGTACTGTCCTTATGACCCCACCGATAGGCATACCCCACGCGTGTGCATACCCCACGCGTGTGCATACCCCACGCGTGTGCATACCCCACGCGTGTGCATACCCGTGCCCCTATCCAAGCACATGTCCAGACTCCATCCCTGTGTCCGCCACCATGTTTCCTTCTCCCGTCATTCGAAACCGTGCTGGCATGTATAGCGCACGCGTGCGCGTGTGTGTGTGTGTGTGTGTGTGTGTGTGTGTGTGTGTGTGTGTGTGTGTGTGTGTGTGTGCGTGTGTGTGCTTGTGTGTGTGTGTGTGTGTGTGCTTGTGTGTGTGTGTGCTTGTGTGTGTGTGTGCTTGTGTGCTTGTGTGTGTGCTTGTGTGTGTGTGTGTGTGTGTGTGTGTGTGCTTGTGTGCTTGTGTGTGTGTGTGTGCTTGTGTGCTTGTGTGTGTGCTTGTGTGTGTGTGTGTGCGTGTGTGTGTGTGTGTGTGTGTGTGCGTGTGTGTGTGTGCGTGTGTGCTTGTGTGTGTGTGTGTGTGTGTGTGTGTGTGTGTGTGTGCTTGTGTGTGTGTGTGCTTGTGTGTGTGTGTGCTTGTGTGTGTGTGTGCTTGTGTGCTTGTGTGTGTGCTTGTGTGTGTGTGTGTGTGTGTGTGTGTGTGTGTGTGCTTGGGTGCTTGTGTGCTTGTGTGCTTGTGTGTGTGTGTGTGTGTGCTTGTGTGCTTGTGTGTGTGCTTGTGTGTGTGTGTGCGTGTGTGCGTGTGTGTGTGTGTGCGTGTGTGTGTGTGTGTGTGTGCGTGTGTGTGTGTGTGCGTGTGTGTGTGTGCTTGTGTGTGTGTGCCACGCGCTGTATCCGAGCGGACAAAGAAAGGACACGGAGCGGCATCCGGAGCTGTGCCCTGAGCCAAGTTTCGGAGGGGTCCAACACAACCAATTCGTCGCATCCAACACTGTATCGGCGCTCCTGTGCATGCGGTCCATCTCAAAAGTTGTACGGACACCCCCCCTGCAAAGTCCCCCAAGCACCCCCAGCACCGTCGCCTACTCACCCCCGGCAATGTCACCCAGAAACTCCGCCATCTCCCACAGGGGGGCCACGTCCCACATGGACGTAACAACTGGCGCGAGCACGAGCGGGCCCCAGTGGGCGGACGCCTCGGCGAGCGGGTGGCCGCGCGTCATGTTGGACAGCGAGGCCTCCGAAGGGGACGCCTTGCGCTCCTTCACGCTCGGCACAAAGCGGTAGTCGGAGACTTGGGAGTTGTACAAGTCCTCAAAGGGAACGGATGGGCGGATGTGGCCAGGGAGGAACTGCGATGCATGCGCACCCAGCGACATGAGCAAACAGGGGCCGGGGGCGGTGGAGCACATAGTCAGGGGGTTGCTGAGGATGTCGGGGGGGGGGGGGGGGGGGGGGCAGCCGGGCAGCTGCGTATGCAAGCAGATGAGTCATAGCCATGCCCTTGCTTGGAGCGTGGTTAACCCGAACAAGTTGGAAACGAGGCCCTTCCATACTACAGCGATAGAGTAACCCCACACCACTGGTAGGGTCGCCGGTACCAAACAAGAAGACATGTGACTGTCACATGCCCACGACACGGCTGAACTCATCCTCAACACATCAGGAGGGTATTACTCGTTATGGTAACGCCCCCGTGTTCCTATCCAACCAGACATGCCATCCGCTCCTAAGTGCCGCAAGGTGTCGTCATGCACATCATGGCCACCTGGCTTCCGTCCACGCAACAAGCCGCCCAGGGGCTGCCCGAGGGTGCATGCATCCGCGCCCAACCTATGGTGGCGCAGGGACGATGCCAGTACGTCGGACAGCAAGATAGTCACTCACATATTCCCGGTGGTAGTATGCCCTGGCGGTGGTCAAGGCGATGCCGCGCTGGTGCACCAGCTTCTCCTGTGGACGGCAGCACACGGGGGGCATGCGGGTCAGGTGTGAGAAGGAAAATAAAGATGCAGGCAGGCATGTAAGAACACACAAGGAGACACAGAAGCACATTACATAGGGGCGTGGTGAGGAAGGGGTGGGAAAGTGGTGGGCGCGCATGGGGGCAGTGACCGGGTGGCTGTGTGTGGGAAGGCCGGAACCAAAAGGCAGAAGAAGCACAGAGATTACGCTAGTGGCTTGTGTGTGTGTGTGTGTGTGTGTGTGTGTGTGTGTGTGAGAGAGAGAGAGAGAGAGAGAGAGAGAGAGAGAGAGAGAGAGAGAGAGAGAGAGAGAGAGAGAGAGAGAGAGAGAGAGAGACAGAAACAGAGAGAGACAGAGAGAGGGGGGGGGGGCAAGAGAGAGAGAGGGCGCGCGAGAGAGAGAGGGACAGAGAGAGAGAGAGAGAGAGAGAGAGAGAGAGAGAGAGAGAGAGAGAGAGAGAGAGAGAGAGAGAGAGAGAGAGAGAGAGAGAGAGAAGCAGGTGAGGGGAAGGGGGGGGGGGGGGGGGAGTGGGCACAGATTGCGAAACAGACAGCAACGAACAAGTTTTGCTAACAAGTTCATCGCTTCACGATTAGAAAGGGGCCTACATGTCATGTTCCCACCCCTCCTTGCCACCCTAACCCGTTCATCAAGAGCAACAAACCCATCTTCGCCGCACTACCATCATCGTCCACTCACCAGCATCGAACGCGTGTCCTTTGCCACGTGCTCAAAGGCACCCCTGCTCGCCAGTGCCAGCAAGTGCACCTGCACCAGCAGCTGGCAGTGCTGTTGTGGCAGTGCATGGCAACCGGCAGCCGTGACGATGGATGAGGCGATCATAGGGGCACACAGGGGCAAGGAAGAATTCGAGCTCCTGAACAAAATAGAGCACGGCAAGTATTGGATTTTACCAGTGTGCCATGAAAAGTAGAGCACTTCTCCAGGGGCGAGCACAAGTGCATGCTGGCAACATGCGGCGTGAGGAAGGGGGTGGCCGCATGCCCTTAAAGGAGCGAGGTGGACATTCGCTATAATAGCATCCAGCATATGGCATGGACACGTTTTCGTGGTATGAAGCATATGGCGCAGGCAGGCAGGTCGGGCAAACATGCAACCATGGCACTTATACCCATACACCCCTCGCACCCTTAGCGGCCATTGCCTCAGAGCGTAAGGCATACGCACGCCATGCGTGCCCGGGCTCTAGGCATTCTGCACCCCGGGTACGTGCACAGTAGATCCCTGGGGGATGCATCTGGTGGTATGCTCGCTGCTGGGTTCGCTGGTACGCAGTGCATATATGACCCACATTTTAGCGCAGTAGTTGAGGGCAACAGGTGTATGTATCGAAGCACACCTGCATCTATCAAAGCACGCCAGTCTTCGTTGTCAAGCCTGGCCACACCCTTGAAAACATATGGCGAGCCCCCATTGTGACCACTGTGGGCAGCACACAACAACTTATGCCACACCACACAAATCGCCACGTGCCTATCAGATAGCCAAGAACTGCGGTTACCTCTGCAGACCACCCCTCTGTGCACTCAGTTGCCGCGTGCCTCACATGTAAAGCAAGCATGAACTGCCATGAAGAGGAACCATACCTCGTGGATGAGCGCATAGAGTTGGCCATACTGCCAGCGCGACGCAAGGTGAGCATTGGCGACCGGATACGCGCCATGGCATGGTTCATTGTGCAGGGGGGCAGACGACAGCAGCAACAGCAGAAGGAGAGAAGAGCGGGGGGGAGGGAGGGGGAGAAAGAGAAGAGAGCAGCAGCACCGCAAGTAACAAAGGAACACATTAGCAGAGGAGATGTGAGGGGGAGCTGAGCCGTGGACAGGGCCAGTAGACATGCATGGGCGACAGGTCAGATGTTGCATGGATGACCACAATGAGCCAAGTGGCATCATCGTGGAGGCCATGGGTGGCCGCGTGAGAGATATGCATGGCCTACACTATGAGCCAAAGGGTTGAGGTAGGAAGAATGCGGGTCCGTACCGAGCACCGCTGCATCCAATGGAAAAGAAAATGCTAGATGCTGCACCGACGGCAGGCGAGTGCACATGTACAGGCCTGCCATCCACCCCAGACCTGGTGCCAACCCGAGAAAATGACAAAAGCAACCACACCACCCGTGCTTCTCTCGGGCTGTCGTCCAGGTCTCATCACCCCCCAACCATGGACAGCCACGCGGCGGATGCGCAGCCATGCAACCTGTGACGCGACGATGCCTCACGGCCGCAAGGGGGGTGAGACGGTCACCCCTGACTTGGGTAGGGATGGCACCTGCCAACAAGACGAAGCATCCGTCACCATTGTAATGAAGCCGCTCACCATCCGCACGTCCCATGGGATAGCACCCGCCATCAACAGGAGATGGGACTCACCATTGACATGGGATGCCACTCACCATAGACAGGCAGTATTCTTCTTCTTCTTCTTCGTCTTCTTATATTATTAGTAGTATTATTGTTCACCAACGACACGGGGCAGCACGCACCATCTCGGGAGTAAAGAGGGTCGGCCGCTCGCCAGGCCATGTGCCGAGTCGTGTGCCGGGCCGCGCTCCAGGGGTGACCAGACCGCCCGGCGTGCTCGTGCGGGGGATGAGCACGCGCTGCTTCGTCTGCAGCAAAGTAAGGGCGAGGGCGAGGGCGAGGGCGAGGGCGAGGGCGAGGGCGAGGGCGAGGGCGAGGGCGAGGGCGAGGGCGAGGGCGAGGGCGAGGGCGAGGGCGAGGGCGAGGGCGAGGGCGAGGGCGAGGGCGAGGGCGAGGGCGAGGGCGAGGGCGAGGGCGAGGGCGAGGGCGAGGGCGAGGGCGAGGGCGAGGGCGAGGGCGAGGGCGAGGGCGAGGGCGAGGGCGAGGGCGAGGGCGAGGGCGAGGGCGAGGGCGAGGGCGAGGGCGAGGGCGAGGGCGAGGGCAAGGGCGAGGGCGAGGGCGAGGGCAAGGGCAAGGGCGGGAATAAGGCTAGTAAAAGGCCAGGGAGAGGCCAGGAAGGGAGCACGAGTACAGAGAGGTGGGGTGGTGAGGTACTGGGGGTGGGGTACAATTAACAATTGGATCCACATTTGGTGGGCAGGCAGATATCTGCAGAGGCCACCACAAAGGAAAAGCATCATAATCATTCGGTCAACTGCCTTCCAGGGTCCTTGACCGCTCCGAGACTCTTCCCTTTGCTTCGCAGCACGTCCCGGTGAAGTGCATGAACGCGAATGTCATGGTATTGTAAGCGCATGGGTATGAGGTAATGTATTTCCCCTTGATTTGTCGCTAATTTGCATGAAAGTCCCATGCATGTAACATACCAAGCGCAGATGCCAGTGGGATACCATAGGCAAGAATTGTCGACACCTCACCGCGTGGGGATTGCTTGTCCCAACCCTCCCCTACCACCCGCACATCCCTGCTGGCCACGTCTGTGCAACATCCTTGACACCATGCTCCACCCATCTGCACACGCCTCTGAAGCGCACCCACATCGCGTACTCCTTCGCCCCTGGAATGCGTGCACTTTGGGTACCACCCCCAAAATTGCCCAACGCGAAAACATTTGCCCAACGCAACCTCCGCCTTCAATAGATAGAGCGTGCATCGTGGGGTATGGGGCACGCACAGTGGGAAATTTTACTAACAGGGCGTACCCACCTGGATGGACAAGAGTGGGCGTTCCACTGTTGCGGACGCAAGCAGCAAAGTGACCACGGAACCGCCAGGGTATCCCCCATTGCATGGCCCAACGCAACGCAGGTACAGCAAGGCATGAGGCACCGCCGTGTTGATCGCCAGCATGAAGCAGCAGGGTGGTCATCCAGGTGCCAGAAACAAACCGCAGTGAGAAGGCATATGGGCAACCAGGGTTAGCACCTCGTGAGGACCGGTAGATGAGGGTGCGACAGCCTGCCATGCCACAGGTAGGCGAGAGGATGCGGCTTGGGGGCACATGTGTTGTCCATGTTATGCCAGGTGGGGAGGGGGAGATGTACTACAGCATGGCCGTAACATATGCCGTGCGACCCGACCACATTGCCCCGCGCATCGACATGGGCTGGGCCCGGTTTCAGTCATCAGAAACAAACACAAGCGGTCCATGTGCAATGTAGGAGTATTCAGGATGCCCCCCTTGGCAATCTGCCATCATCAAGGTGGCCCTGGATCCCATGCACGACCGACATTAGGCGCTAATGCAATCAAGAGAGAGACACGAGGCACCAAAAAGAGAGGAGTGGCACAAAGAGAGGAGTAGAATTGGTAATGCGCACGCGCGGCGGCTGCCAGCACAACACACCATTCCGGCGCATGCTCGGAGGCCGCTTGGGGACAATGACTTCGTCGCCCAGCGCTCGCTTGCGTTTCCGCCTCCCTGCACACCATGCCCAGGTGTTGCGCCAGGTAGGGCCACCACAGATGCAAAGGCCGGCAAAAAAGTCACCCGGGTCAAACGTAAGGACCCAAGTTTTGATCAGGGGTGATAGTCCCACACTATTTGCATGATGGTGGGTGTTCCATGACCACTCTGCCATGGCATAGCTTCAAAATCGCCTCCTGCCAGCCGGCAACAACCAGCACTGTGTACTGGTGGCTACACAGTACCTGCACCAACGTGCATTCTCGATAAATACAGCATGGACCGACGAGCAACGAGCAAGCTGTTTTGACACGCCCATACAGGCCCTCAGCCTCAGCAAATGCCCTAAAGCCATGAAACGGATGTTTCGCAGGGATGCGATGGTGGTCCTTCACTCCTGCCTAACCAGCCAATGTATCATCCCAAGTGTCCTCACACACACACGGACCCTTGGCGTTGGGCTACCCACGACACCCAAGCACGGACACGCTTACCCTTGCCCACACCACCCAAGCACGCACACGCTCACCCTTGCCATCGGAGTAGCACCCCTCCTCCGTCATGCGCGTCTCCACTAGGAAGTCGACATCGTCCTCGTCTGCAGCAAGGGGGGAGGGGGCAGTACACAAGCTACCCAACAAATCGACCCAGCAAGGGGGCAGGGGGCATGGGTAGGCATGGGTAGGCATGGGTAGGCATGGGTATGCATGGGTAGACATGGGTTGACATGGGCGCATCAGGGACGCACCCATCAAGGACAGCACATCGCGGTGGATAGCCAGCATGGGGTAGACAAGCGTGCGCGTTGCGTGGTCAGGCGACAGCCGATATCTAAGGCTTGTCCCCAGCAACAAGAAACTAAAGCAACAGTATGTACGGCCAACGGCTGAGAGCTGTTTCGACTAAATTCATCCAAAACCTTCGTAAGCACAATGGCGCGGGGCACCGGGAAACTTCTCTGTGACGTGGAGACAAGGCTTTTGTAGACCCCAAGGCTAGCAGATACTGGGCGGGTGATTCCCTGGGCATTCAAGGGATGGCCTCCACGTTTCACCATTGGACTAGTGGAATCTTGGACACTTTGGACTAGTGGACCCTAGGACTAGTGGACGCTTGCATTCTTGGACGAATGGGCTCACCGTCGTCCTCGGCCTGTGGTGTGGCGGCGCCAGCATCGCTTGCGGCCGACGCCGGCCCCGCTTGCACCTCCCAGATGAAACGGTGGTATTCCGCTTCTTCATCAAAGTCCACGCAGTACAGCTCCTCATCGTCTACCTGGAGAAACTCTGCAGGGACCAACAGCACGAGGCAGTGACGGAGTGAAGCACAAAAGAGAGCTCGGGTGTTGATGTAGGGGATGCGGGTTTAGTGGAAAAGAAAAGACTATCGTTCGGAGGCCAACGTCCTATAAACAAGGCCAGCATTCAAAAGAGTGGCAGTTTCCGAGGAGAGGTTGCTTTGGGAAGCCGGGAGTAGCTAGAGCCATTCTGAGGGAAAGGCCAGTTTTTTCCAAAGAAGAAGTAGCTACCAAGGCCCAGCCGTGGGGGGCCAGATGACTATTACCAAAAAAGGAGGCACATGTGCATCGTTGCAAGCAGGGATGCTGACATCAGCAGACGCGCGTCTCTGCATCTTAGGGTGTCAGCACGTTGAGTAGGGTGGGGAGTGCAGCACCCGGTTGCTTGAGGTCCGCCGGCCTGCCATCCGCTGCTGGCAAACCATCCTACCCCAGCTCCTCATGTCACTACTGGCATCCGGCAGCAGATATTGCCCATCGACAACCACCCAAGGCAAGCACATGTGACAGCGACCCAAGACAACCACCCCTAGATGACCAACCGAGATAGCGACCCGTGCCTTCCCTGTAGCCCATGTCCATGTTCTAACCCTGACGGTGTTGATGATGGTGATGGTGATGATGACGACGGGGGCCCATCTCCATGCCGCTGCCTTCAATCATACTTGTTGAAATGCCAAGCCGCAATGCCCTGCCCTTCCACCCCCCTCGCGCCCATCGCAGGCACCCCTTTGCTCGAAAGCTCCCTCTCCGACCACGTACTTTCCAACTCCTCTAGTTTGGTGTCGGCCAGGGACAGGTTGGCACGCGTTCGCCGGCAAATTAGATCTGCCTCCGTATCCACGCCCGCCTCCTCGCCCTCCCCAGCCGCTACCCCCCCCTCCCCCGGCCGAGCCATCGTGAGGCTATCCTTCTGCGGTGAACATGACTTGGCAGGCGATGGCATGGGTCGGGGTGCTGGTGAGCCAGCGGGCGCTTGGCGCCCCCCCTGTGGTGACAAGCGGCAGTTGTGGGTGGCATGCAAGTGCAAGGCCATCGTGACCATCGAGGCATTCACGTGAAGGTTACATCATGAATGGCTGGGCGAGGCAGTGCTTGAGGCAGAGGCAGCCTATGTGCTGGAGACAGAGGCAGCGTCTATGCTTGAGGCAGAGGCAGCGTCTATGCTTGAGGCAGAGGCAGCACGTCCCCATCACATCGCATGGGCAGAAGAAAACATTTCCAAGCATCCACTAGTGTCCATCGCCTCACACGGCAACCACTCCTCCCCGTGGTTGGATATCCACAAGTGCGGCAATATGAGCTAACGCAATTGCTGTTCGCCTCACACGGCAACCACTAATAGTTGTTCGGATTCCAATTTGGAGAACACCCACCACATAAACGCTGCGACACCTACTTCCGTCACAACCGCTGCGACACCTACTTCCACCACAACCACTGCGACACCTGCTCCTGGCACCCACACATACCCAGGCAGCACCCACAGGACCAGCCCCCGCGGTCTTGGCAGGCGAGCGGTACGGCGATGCGGCGCAAGGGGTCGCACTGGGCATCCGAGGGCTGTCAGCTGTGCCGTCTGCCACCTGCCCCATGCCCATGTCACCGCCGCAGGCAGCATAGATTTCCGCCCCAAACTCATCCTCGTTGTCCTCATCATCGCCGTCACTGTCTGTCTCCTCTGCCTCCGGCTCCTCATCCTCCACGTCGGCGCCCTTGAGCTCGGCCGGCTCGTCCAGATGGGCCAGGGACCCCTCGCTCTCCCCATCCTCTTGGGCTTCGTTCCCACCAGTCCCTTCGTCCTCGTCATCCTCGTCATCATCTTCGGATGAGTCGGACAGCTCCGAGCACGAGAACTCGCCGGATGGCACGAATTCCTCGTCGTCGTCGTCTTCATCGTCCAAATCTGCTGAGCAAACCGCGCCGGTGTCGCAGGACTCGGGGCCCAGGCGTTCTGCGATGCTGGCTGTTGGCCCCAAAGAGCTCGTGCCTGCGCGTAGGTCCATCTCAGCTGTTTGATCGACGTGCATCTCCCTAGTGTCCCTAGTCTCCACATTGTCACGCAGCCCCTGTTCGGGGATTTGCGTATGAGCCGTCCGCTCGATCATCGGGGAGCTTGCCGTTTCCATCTAAATTCCTCCTACTTGTCCACGAGTAAACTACCTCCGCTCCCACGTAGTAACACAGCCGCTTAAACCGGTAGATGCCTCCCCACAATCGGACAAAATTATCGGGTTCCTCGATGCAGCGGTAATCCTTGCCTGCTGTAGCTTCCCACGGTGAGGATGGCGATACCCTGACCTCCCAGCCATCATATTATGCCGTCAAGGACGGGCTCCCGTTGCTTTAGAGCGATGCAGCAGCTTTGACGCCCGTGGCCAAATATCTGCCGACGTTGGTAAACTGTTCGCAGATTTTGCACCAGCTAGTATTCCCTTTGCAACCGGAAGCATATCACTACATCAATGAGCATTCTTACGAGACAGGCTGATTGAAAAAACGCCGACACTGGCACGCTCGTGACGGAGAAAGGCACTCTAACAGGACATAAATGTGTTATATATACAAGGTAATTACGCCTCGATTATGCAAGAATCCGGGGTTCATCAATTTCACTTTCCCGCGCTGCCCTCGCGCGCCCTGCGGAATCCGAGCTTCATCTGCTGAACCCCCCCCCCCCCCCCACACACACACACGTTTCAGATTGGGGTCCGACCAATCCAGGGCTCACGATCTCAAAGAATCTTAATTAATACTGTGATTCGATCCTAATAAAAATTTCTACAACATTCTACAGTGTACTGTAATACAATTCCACTACTACTACAGGTCGAATCCAGGGTCTCACAATCCTAAACATGGGAATCTTAAACGTGGGGCTGGGGGTGTCAGTCAGGGCATGGTCAGGAAGTTGAATTCCCACGCCGGTTCTAGCGTCCACCACGCTAAGACGCAAGTTACTATGAAAGATTATACATCATTCGAGGATAGTCGAATTTTTACACTACGGCGAGGCTAAGTCACCAATGGGTAGACACAAGACCCATGTGCGGCGTGGGCAGCAACAACAAAAACAAGACACAAGACCGTCACATATAGGACTATCTATAGATTCTACAACAATTTGGCACAAAGAACGCACGAACGGGTATTTCCATTTGCCATTTCATTTGCATTTGAAGAACGCACCATTTCACCGGAAAAAGAACGCACCATTATGTTGCACAAAGAAATTAGGTAGGCCCTGGGCACCTAGGCACCATTTGGCATGCCATTTGGCACAAATGAACTGAGGACGTGAATTTGTTGAGGTTATTACAGTAAGGATTCCTGGCCAGAAACGCCAGAAAGGAACGAATAAGCATAGATACATATTTAATAAGGGCGTGATATCGACCATGATTATCGCTCCCGATTTTTGTCTTTTGGCTGGTAGAATAAATATTTTCGATCGCAGCTTTGGTGGTTTTGGTGCGTTGCTCGGGCGTCTTTTTGGTTTCCCGGCATCCTAGCCGCATCAGCCAGGTATTCTTTTGGGGAACCCCTGACGCGGCTACGTTTTGGAGCGTTCCACGCGCAATTGACCGCTTATCGTTCCAAAATTTGCGGTTATTGGTCGAATTGCATCTGAACCGTCTTGTTTTCCCACACGAGAACAAGTAAACATCGTAAGGTAGTATCTGCCTGAGGATGCGACGCCGGCTGCTATGGATTTCAGTTCTCCGGGGCTGGTACCAACATTAAATTGCACAGCCGAGGTTCTTTTTTCGACATGTAACCCCCGATGAATGGGACCGGTCTGGCAGTGATCCATGACAGTCGAAGGTGATGCAAGTTGGCATTGATGTTCTAAGCAACCTGATATTTGCTGCAACAAGCCGCAGGGGCCTACATGGATGTCGACGTTACGACCGGCCTGGTCGGATTGTTGCGACAGAATCCTCGTATGCGCTCCCTGGATTTTCCTCGGCGGGCAGGAGCTCT